>JAQJVL010000005.1:8444124-8611624 GCA_035578905.1 Stictocephala bisonia
TATTTATGGGCAAAAAACATAAAAATGTAACTGTCTCAAAAACAGCTCCAACGATTTTGTTTAGTATTTTAGTTATAATACTTTGTTAGAGGAAAAACGTTTTAAAATGCATTTTTTCAAGCTTTACTGTAACGATTTTCATAAAATTTTCAGTAAATATGCAAATTACAATTAAAAAATCCTGTACAGTAGTTACCACCCCCCTGGAGTTGGGGCTGGAGACTGAAGGCCGGAAACCACAACTCCGACAGGGCTTCACAGGTAATGAGTCAAGTTAGTGACTGAAAGAACTGAGGAGACTTTTTGTGGAGATATCAGTCCAGCTCAAACCTATATAGTAGATATTTTATTTAAAAAAGAAAAATTAAAACTCAATACAATAAACTATTTCAATTATTATTTCTTTAACAAGCTTTTTACATTTTAAAAACAATCTGAAATAACAAGGGGAAAGGGAGAAAGTTTGTGCCAGTTACCTGGTACCATTCATTATAGTAGTGATGGAACAGAACCGGCCATACCTATCGACAAATTACGGCATGTCAAATGGTTGGAGTTGTTATCTCCACAATGGCAAATTCGTCGATTGCTTTTTTGTTGCAATTAGTGATTCTAAATAAGATTAAACCGAAGGAATATCAATGTTGTTTAGAAGCAGAAAATAATTAGATTATATTTACGAAGAATAGCTTGTAATTTTACGATTGTAGTGGCATTAGTAAGACATAATTAACTTTTTAAAACAAACTTTAATTTTTCCCATGTTTTCAATACTTAATACAAATTTTATATTAGGGGACGAAGAATAATAGTTATATTTTATTGTTAGAGACAATATTTATTTTTTTGGTCTGTCAACGTTAAATACAAAGTTCTATGAATACAAGATGGTTGTGACACAGTGGTAAATCAATTTTGCTGTAACTGTGCCTACACATGGGTAATTTTGGATTATCATCCCTCATGATGACAGATTAATTATACTAAACTCTATGAATATAAAGCTAGTATAAAATTAGGTTTAAATATATGACAGAGAATCACGTGTATGTATAAAATATAAACAAACTTCAACAAGATTTTGTGTGTTATCCATTGTCTACGTTTATCGGTTTTGAATAAACGAAAAATCTTAAGACATTAAAAAACTTAGTGTTACTTACAGTTCTTGAAAATTTTGATTTTTTAATTGAAATTGATCCAGCCATACACATTATCACTAACCTTAGACAAGTTGTAGTAAAAAACTATGATCTTTTTGGGAACACAGTTTTATTAGAATATAGCGTGCAACAATGCCTACAACATAAAGTAAATACTTTTGATGGGCCGTTCCAGTGACCATTGGTGGATATAGCCACATATAACTAACTCTACCTAGATAGCTCCATTCCCACGCTAAAAAGTGTTTACAGATTTTTCGTAGTGTGTGAACTGTCCGCTTTAAAGCACGCCGAGCGGATGTAAACTGGGCGACGTTGCCATATTAAACTTAGTCAACACACTAGTTCAATGTGGCAACGTCGCATCCTAAAATCACGGTCGTGTAGTGCGTGTTACCTACAAACTCCTTAGACAGCGCATATCCTTTCCCCGTATACTGTAAGCTACCTGGGTAGAGTTAGTTATCTGTGTCTAACTTTTGATAGACTCTTAAATCATCCTTTCCCCGTATACTGTGAGCTACCTGGGTAGAGTTAGTTATCTGTGTCTAACTTTTGATAGACTCTTAAATCATCCTTTCTCCGTATAGTGTGAGCTACCTGGGTAGAGTTAGTTATCTGTGTCTAACATTTGATAGACTCCTACACCATCCCTAATAAAACAAAACTCTTTGTGACCATCGTTCAACTTCAAACGTGTTGATAGAAGGCCCAATAGAGTCGAACGTGTTTTGAGGGGGGGGGGGGGCAGAATGCTTAAAAATGTCGTACGTGTTTGGGTAGAAAGAAAGCTTGACACAGTCGCACCCCAAATTTGTAGTAATTTTTTGGGTTGGCAAAAGGCCAAACGTTGTCTTGCGCGTTTGGAATAGGCATAATGCTCAACTTTGTCGTGCGTGGGGCAGGAGGGTAGAAGGGTCTCTAATGACGTACTTTATCTGTCTTCCTAAATAAATACAATATATATATATATATATATATATATATATATATATATATATATATATATATATATATGTGTGTGTGTGTGTGTGTGTGTGTGTGTAGTGTACTTCGAAATTTTCTTGTAGGCTATTTAAAAGTAGGTTTCATATCGGACTGGACAATTGTTTCTGACCTAGAACGTAGCGATACTATATATCAACTCAAGAACCTAGTGATGTTGTGTTAATTAGCACATTTTTTACTATAAAAAAATTGTTATTTTCTATTTTTTTTATTTTGGCAACGGTAATCTAATTTTTTGCTTATTAAGAATAACTTCACCAAAGGAAAAAAATCTAGGGTTTTAGTTTAATAATTATAGGGCTTTTTATATTAACTTTCAATTAAGAAAAAGATATTAATTAACACATTTATAATTAACGTTAAAATTGAGATAAAAATATTTTGACTGCGGTTTATTGTTTATTAATGTATCCCAACATTACATGAATGTTTTCATTCCTTAATATTCACATTTGATATGTTTAAATAATTTTTGTTGTTGTTATGTCAGAGTGATAGAATGCGCGCGGAAGCCAGACTACCGGTTTTTGGCTCTATTTTCGTGGCTCTGTAAAAATTATAAATAATTGAGATACAGTTTCGGAAGTCGGGACTTTTTTTACGCAAATTCTTTTCAAATCTTTTTTCAAATTTCAAAAATTTTGAAAATTTTCCGAGATATTAAAAAAACTAAAGTCCCATTTTTTCCACTTAATTGTTTATAACTTTTGTAATTTTTATCAGCGCGTTTTCATTTGACACCTTGGTCGTAATTTTTGGACAGGGCTGAAATATTGCAAAAAAAGGTACATGTGAACCAGACTATATTGGACAAACAAACGAACTTAACTTTATATATTGTCTTAATCTTTAAATGAGCTAAATTGAACCTCCAACCATTGTTGCACTGAGCTTGAAAATTCAAATATTCATATTCCGTTCATTTCTAAATAAGTTTTTTCTTCCTTCAATAGTCATTTGTACGCAAGTGGGCCTCATCTAGAGTCAATTAAACACAAGTGGACCGCGTCTAGAGTCGTATGCACTCAGGCAGGCCTCGTGTAAAGTCGTATGTACACATGTGGGTCGCGACTAGAGTCGTATGTACACAGGTGGACCTCGTATAGAGTCATATGCACTCAGGTGAGCCTCGTCTAAAGTCGTATGCACACAAGTGGTCCTCGTTGAGTGTCGTGTGCACACAGGTGAACCTTGTTGATTGTCGTGTGTACACAAGTGACTCTCGTTGAGTGTTGTGAGTACACAAGTGGTCCTCGTTGAGTGTAGTGAGTACACATTTAGACCTTGTTGAGTGTCGAGTATACACATATGGGTATCGTTGAGTGTCGTGTGTAAACAGATGACCATTGTTGAGTGTTGCAAGTAAACAGATGGGTCTCAATGAGTGTTGCAAGCACACATATGGATCTAGTGGATTATCGTGTACACACTGGTGGCCTTGTTGAGTGTCGTGTGTACGCAGATGGCCCTAGTTGAATATTGCAAGTACACAGATGGCTCTCGTTGAGTGTTGCAAGTGTACAGACGGGGCCCGTTGAGTGTTGGGCCTCGTTGAGTTTTGAAAGTACACAGATGGGCCTAGTTGAGAATTGTATGTACACAGATGGACCCCGTTGAGTGGCGTGAGTACACAGATGGGCCTAGTTGAGAATTGTATGTACACAGATGGACCCCGTTGAGTGGCATGAGTACACAGATGGGCCTCGTTGACTGTTGCAAGTACACAGATGGTCCTAGTTGAGTTTTGTGTGTACGCAGATGGGCCTCGTTGTGTGTTGAAAGTACACAAATGTGCCTCGTTGAGTGTTGTGTGTACGCAGGTGACCTTCGTTGAGTGTTGAAAGTACACAGATGGGACTCGTTGAGAGTTGTATGTATACAGATGGGCCCCGTTGAGTGTCGTATGTACGTAGGTGGCCCTCGTTGAGAGTTGTATGTAAACAGATGGGCCCCGTCGATAAGAAATATACGCTCTTTCAGTGTCCTTAGAAACCTGCAATAATTGTTATTGAAAACAATCAAGGATGTGAAGCCTGTTTACAATGCTACCTCATCTGGTCAGTGGATCACACACTCCAAAGTACGGGCAAACATATGGATATCTTGAACGAACAGTATATCCCAAAACTATTAGAACAACAGTCTTTTACGAATCAGTGTTGCCATACAGCTCTATGTAAAAACATAAAAGAGCAGTCATAGAGCGACGAGCTATCAAAGTTGATAAGTTAAGTTTTAAGAGTTGTTTAAATGCACTTTGCTGCGGAAACATCCGCAGAACCCACGAAAGGAATTTCCTGTGGACAGCCTCGATTGCTGCATTAGTCAATATTCCAAATAACAGTAGCCAGTAATCGAGGTGACTTCATAAAAATGCCCTGTAGATTTTAAAACACCCGGTGATTTACAGAACAATACTTAAGTTGTTCGTAGCTTTTTACATTTCATGTGTTCAGAATAGATCAAGATGGAGTTCATGAAACGACAAGATCACGGACAGCCACTGATCCCACAGCCACTGATCCCATAACTTAATAATGGCTGATTAATTTTTCGCCCGAAAGAAACTACCACAGTCTCCTAAGATTCAGCGGCGCGTGGCTGTCTTTGAACCACCTCACAGCCGAATCAATACGTGTTTTATAGAACAAAACAGCCTCTTGTATCAGTTATGTGTAGAGATTAACTAGCAAACGGTTGGATTTATTTTGCAGTTCAAAATAAATTGCAAGACAAGCAAAGCTACTAAATTAGAGCCTTGTAGTATTCCTGAAATGGTAAAAAGGATCCACTGAATACATACAACTAAATCACAGTTTAAACGGCCCTGCCATAAAGGAAATGTCCTAAATAAGGACAGAGAAAGTTCGAAAGAAAGGGAGTTTTTTTGCAACAGGGAAGCTAGTCAAAACATCCTGAAAACGGAAATAAATTATATCGACCTATGCTTGACAGTAAACTTCAGGACCATTAGCTCAATAAACGAAGGCAAGTCGTATGAGTATGAACAAGTCTTCGTCAAACTATGCCGACGAGGAGAGAGATAAGTAAGCAAACTTCACTAAAAAAAGCAGAACAAAATTATTTAATATATTAGGTATTAACCCAAAACATATGCAGACAGATTTCTTGTCTCTCTATTTTTTAAATCAGAATTATTAGTACAGTAATCAGCCTTCCAGACGAGTCTTTTCTAACTCCAGTTGAAAAGATGAGGCAAGCACAGGGACAATTACATCAGCATAAACGAAGGAATATTCTCTTGATGGCGTTATGAACTACGCCAACCGATGCGATGGGTGTTTCAATTACTGAAATTTTATCTCTATATTCAATAAACCTAATTCTTTTCTTTTTTATTCATAAAAATATTACCGTTTACGTCTACATGTATTTTGTTAATTAACATTTACAAATTAATTAATTATCGATATAGAAAATTAACGTAGTCTAATCTACATTAATTATCGATATAGAAAATTAACGTAGTCTAATCTACATTAATTATCGTTAAAGAAAATTAACGTAGTCTAATCTACATTAATTATCGATATAGAAAATTAACGTAGTCTAATCTACATTAAAACAAAGGAATCACTCTTTTATAAAAACGTACTTTATATGTTCATGTTTTTCATTCAGCCGACCCTTCTTTCATTTTATTCAATCTCCAATGTTAATTATATTTTATAAATCGAATTAGTACATATTTAAGGAAAGGATCTATGTTATTACCGGTGGGACTGATGAATAATTTTAATAAAATATGAATGTAAATTCCGTGCCTTTCGAGATGCATTTATTGCATAGTTGTTAATTGAACGTGTTATACGGATTATGTGTTGTTCAACGTTATATTATTGTGTATTAGTAATTATAAATAGTACATGCTCAAATTATATCTAGATTACAATTATAAAACCGACAATTTCAACCCATAATTAATTTTCTTTCTTGGTACATTCTCGTACTTTACCATTATCAATACATTTTTTTTGTGTGGTTAAGTAAGGTCAAATCTCTACGAATCATTTCTAAAGAAAACTTAATAGTAAAATATATTATAAAATATATAAAGTTTCCTTCCGTGACTACTCGCATGCAACGCAGACTCATCTCTACTTTTGTTTTTTAATTTGATTTGTGGTTATGACGTTTCAAGTAGACTACATCTCTGCATTCAAATTGATATATCATGATAAGTTCTGATCAATGTATGTAAGCCAAAAATACATTCAGTAGTAATAATTATACTATTTATATAATACGTATTGTGCGTTTATTGTAAAAGAGAACATAAGAAATCATAATTGTATTATTAATTATAAATGTATTAGTTAAATATGGTTTAATTTTGCAAATATTGTTGACACTTTAAGTGAAAGCCTAAACTACTTGGAGGATAATTTAGCTACCCAATGCGATTAATTGTTCATGTGTGCAAATACTGTATAAATGCAACTATACTCGCAAAATAAATGTAAGAAATCAATTCAAAATGTGACCTGGTCAAGTATGTGTTAGTTCAATACAATCTAGGGAAGTAATCAACTTGGTTTTATTAAGTTAGCCAGAAAATTATACAAAACGTAATCCATACAATTTTTAAGCCAGTTCAGACAATAACACAGTACGTGAATTGGTGGATGGGTGGTTCAATATCACTTTACGTGTATAGTTGGCTAGGTGGGTCAAACCCATTGTGGTACCCTCCCTCTCACCTATACACGTACAGTGGTATTAACCTACCCGCCCACTACACGTACTGTGGTATTAACCCACCCACCAACTACACATAAAGTGGTATTAATCCACCCGCCCACTACACGTACAGTGGTATTAACTTACCCGCCAACTAAATGTACAGTGGTATTAACCCACCCGCCCACTACAAGTACAGTGGTATTAATCCACCCACCCACTACACGTACAGTGGTGTTAACCTACCCACCCACTACACGTACAGTGGTATTAACTTACCCGCCAACTAAATGTACAGTGGTATTAATCCACCCGCCCACTACAAGTACAGTGGTATTAATCCACCCGCCCACTACACGTACAGTGGTGTTAACCTACCCACCCACTACACGTACAGTGGTATTAACTTACCCGCCAACTAAATGTACAGTGGTATTAACCCACCCGCCCACTACAAGTACAGTGGTATTAATCCACCCGCCCACTACACGTACAGTGGTGTTAACCTACCCACCCACTACACGTACTGTGGTATTAACCCACCCACCCACTACACATAAAGTGGTATTAACCCACCCGCCCACTACAAGTACAGTGGTATTAATCCACCCGCCCACTACACGTACAGTGGTGTTAACCTACCCACCCACTACACGTACAGTGGTATTAATCCACCCGCCCACTACACGTACAGCGGTATTAACCTACCGTCCACGATACAATTTGTTACATTTACCAGGATCGATTGGGAACAGTTGGCATTCATTAGAAGAGAACAATTGAACATTAGTTGAGTAAGAAACTAAATATATACCTACAAGTGCTGCTGAAATGAAAGAGAGTAATGCCCACCCCCGAAAACGTACTACTTTTTACGTATCAGCATCCTTCCTGATGCTTATGTTTTCAAGCAAGTGCTGATTGTTCCAATACAATCCATGTTTTCTTCTTTTAAAACATTCAATTATTTTTATGGCCATTATTGAAAGAAATGGAGTTTTATTCAGTAGGGTTGCAGATTTTAATAATTTGCGAACAAGAGTTTCAATAATAAATATATTAGGTTTCGAAAAAAAGTGGAAGTCAGAGGTGCAATGGAGTCTAAATGCTCCACCGAACTACAATAGACACATTCGGCTAATTATCGTTCCACATTCACGTTCTAGTGTGTGCCTGCACTCTCCGGTATTGGAAACGGTCCACTTGTGTACCTTTCTATCTCTTAAAATGTTGGCATCACTGACAGTCTAAACAGAAAGGGTAAATATCATCCCATTCAATATTTGACAACCTTATATCTCTGATTTTTGTGATCTAGTACTCCTTGGTATGTTAGCCAACCATGTCCCTAAAGTCACCTACATGTTACTATAAATAAATGTTTGACTAATAAAAAAATATGAATTGTGGAATATATGAAATTTTTTATGACATCAAATGTTTAATAAAATTTAACAACTCGTTTATTTATTGGATTTTAAGAGGAAACCATTCAAGATGAATATTACACCTTCAAATGTTAGTGTTGTATGGCTATTTACAGTCTAATATACTTTCAAATTGCGATATATATAAAATATTTTGCTTCTTAATCATAATATTCAATACTTTAGAGTAATTGTATACTTATCATTCATATTTTACATGTTATTATTTTTACTGCTATCATGTACGAATATAGAACACGCCAATAAATGTAGAACAAAACGCATCTAAGTTGCGATGTTTAAACTTAAAAGTATTGTTCTGGGAGGAGCCACTCATATAATCCCCCCGTTGCCTCAGGTTCACTTTTCCAAAGTTAGATTGTGGTTGGGAGAAATACCCCTCTCTTAATTGCCATTCCACTTGCTTGGTTTTAAATACAGACGTACATGAGGGTACTCAGGAATAAAAATAAAAAGTCTTACAATGTTATAGCGAAGTTCCCTCATGCATCTTTTAATGAGAAGGGAAAAGTTACAGTTAGTATTTTAATAAAGTTTAATTAAACGACTGTCTACATTTTCTATCGTTATTGAAAATAACAAAATCAATGACACAGTTTCGATGACTGCGGAATTAACCTTCATCAAGTGAAAAATTATATCTAAGATAATTAATTAAACACGAGTGACGTAAACAGACAACAATCTCAATAAACCTGAAGGAAAGGCTTTATATTACCTAGATGTCTACGCAGTTCATGTTAAATAAGGTCTTATTTGCTATGTTTTAGATTTGGTTTTTATTACCAGGCACTGGTATTCACACTAACGACGGCAAAGAGTGCAATATCCCACAATACATGTAAAATGATCGTTGTATTCACACTAATTACGAAAAAGTGTGCAATAATCCACAGAACTTGCAAAATGATCGTTGCATTCACGCTAACGACGGCAAAGTGTGCAATAATCCACAATACACGTTAAATGATCGTTATATTCACACTAACGATGGCAAAGAGCGCATTAATCCACTATCCCTGTAAATAGACCTTTGTATTAACAATAACGATGGCAAAGTGCAATAATCCACAATACATGTAAAATGATTGCTGTATTCACACTAACGGGGACAAAGAGTGCATTAATCCACTATCCCTGTAAATAGACCTTCGTATTAACAATAACGATGGCAAAGTGCAATAATCCACAACACATATAAAATGATTGCTGTATTCACATTAACGGGGACAAAGTGTGCATTAGTCCACTATCCCTGTAAATAGACCTTCGTATTAACAATAACGATGGCAAAGTGCAATAATCCACAACACATATAAAATGATTGTTATATTCACACTAACGGGGACAAAGAGTGCATTAATCCACTATTCCTGTAAATAAACCTTTGTATTAACAATAACGATGGCAAAGTGCAATAATCCACAATACATAAAAAATGATTGTTATATTCACACTAACGGGGACAAAGTGTGCATTAATCCACTATCCCTGTAAATAGACCTTTATATTAACAATAACGATGGCAAAGTGCAATAATCCACAATACATGTAAAATGATTGCTGTATTCACACTAACGGGGACAAAGTGTGCATTAGTCCACTATCCCTGTAAATAGACCTTTATATTAACAATAACGATGGCAAAGTGCAATAATCCACAATACATGTAAAAATGATTGCTGTATTCACACTAACGGGGACAAAGTGTGCATTAGTCCATTATCCCTGTAAATAGACCTTTATATTAACAATAACGATGGCAAAGTGCAATAATCCACAATACATGTAAAATGATTGCTGTATTCACACTAACGGGGACAAAGAGTGCATTAATCCACTATCCCTGTAAATAGACCTTTGTATTAACAATAACGATGGCAAAGTGCAATAATCCACAATACATATAAAATGATTGCTGTATTCACATTAACGGGGATAAAGTGTGCATTAATCCACTATTCCTGTAAATAGACCTTTATATTAACAATAACGATGGCAAAGTGCAATAATCCACAATACATATAAAATGATTGCTGTATTCACATTAACGGGGATAAAGTGTGCATTAATCCACTATTCCTGTAAATAAACCTTTGTATTAACAATAACGATGGCAAAGTGCAATAATCCACAATACATAAAAATGATTGTTATATTCACACTAACGGGGACAAAGTGTGCATTAATCCACTATCCCTGTAAATAGACCTTTATATTAACAATAACGATGGCAAAGTGCAATAATCCACAATACATCTAAAATGATTGTTATATTCACACTAACGGGGACAAAGTGTGCATTAATCCACTATCCCTGTAAATAAACCTTTGTATTAACAATAACGATGGCAAAGTGCAATAATCCACAATACATAAAAAATGATTGTTATATTCACACTAACGGGGACAAAGTGTGCATTAATCCACTATCCCTGTAAATAGACCTTTGTATTAACAATAACGATGGCAAAGTGCAATAATCCACAATACATAAAAAATGATTGTTATATTCACATTAACGGGGACAAAGTGTGCATTAATCCACTATTCCTGTAAATAAACCTTTGTATTAACAATAACGATGGCAAAGTGCAATAATCCACAATACATAAAAAATGATTGTTATATTCACACTAACGGGGACAAAGTGTGCATTAATCCACTATCCCTGTAAATAGAACTTTTTATTAACAATAACGATGGCAAAGTGCAATAATCCACAATACATAAAAATGATTGTTATATTCACACTAACGGGGACAAAGTGTGCATTAGTCCACTATCCCTGTAAATAGACCTTTATATTAACAATAACGATGGCAAAGTGCAATAATCCACAATACATGAAAAATGATTGCTGTATTCACACTAACGGGGACAAAAGTGTGCATTAATCCACTATCCCTGTAATAGACCTTTGTATTAACAATAACGATGGCAAAGTGCAATAATCCACAATACATAAAAAATGATTGTTATATTCACATTAACGGGGACAAAGTGTGCATTATTCCACTATTCCTGTAAATAAACCTTTGTAT
Organism: Stictocephala bisonia; assembly: GCA_035578905.1. NCBI lineage: Eukaryota > Metazoa > Arthropoda > Insecta > Hemiptera > Membracidae > Stictocephala > Stictocephala bisonia. The sequence continues at coordinate 8,455,489 of JAQJVL010000005.1, forward strand.
TAACAATAACGATGGCAAAGTGCAATAATCACAATACATAAAAAATGATTGTTATATCACACTAACGGGGACAAAGTGTGCATTAATCCACTATACCCTGTAATAGAACTTTTATTTAACAATAACGATGGCAAAGTGCAATAATCCACAATACATAAAAATGATTGATATATTCACACTTTCAACGGGGACAAAGTGTGCATTAGTCCACTATCCCTGTAAATAGACCCTTTAAGATTAACAATAACGATGGCAAAGTGCAATAATCCACAATACAAGCAATAAACCTTTGTATTAACAATAACGATGGCAAAGTGCAATAATCCACAATACATAAAAAATGATTGTTATATTCACACTAACGGGGTGTGCATTAATCCACTATCCCTGTAAATAGACCTTTGTATTAACAATAACGATGGCAAAGTGCAATAATCCACAATACATAAAAATGATTGTTATATTCACACTAACGGGGACAAAGTGTGCATTAGTCCACTATCCCTGTAAATAGACCTTTATATTAACAATAACGATGGCAAAGTGCAATAATCCACAATACATGAAAAATGATTGCTGTATTCACACTAACGGGGACAAAGTGTGCATTAGTCCACTATCCCTGTAAATAGACCTTTATATTAACAATAACGATGGCAAAGTGCAATAATCCACAATACATGTAAAATGATTGCTGTATTCACACTAACGGGGACAAAGAGTGCATTAATCCACTATCCCTGTAAATAGACCTTTGTATTAACAATAACGATGGCAAAGTGCAATAATCCACAATACATGTAAAATGATTGCTGTATTCACACTAACGGGGACAAAGAGTGCATTAATCCACTATCCCTGTAAATAGACCTTTGTATTAACAATAACGATGGCAAAGTGCAATAATCCACAATACATGTAAAATTAATTGCTGTATTCACACTAACGGGGACAAAGTGTGCATTAATCCACTATCCCTGTAAATAGACCTTTTTATTAACAATAACGATGGCAAAGTGCAATAATTAACAATATATGTAAAATGATTGCTGTATTCACACTAACGGGGACAAAGTGTGCATTAATCCACTATCCCTGTAAATAGACCTTTGTATTAACAATAACGATGGCAAAGTGTTCAATAATCCACAATACATGTAAAATTATCGTTGTATTAACACTAACAATGGCAAAGTGTGCATTAATCCACTATTCCTGTAAATAGACCTTTATATTAATAATAACCATGGCAAAGTGTTCAATAATCCACAATACATGTAAAATGATCGTTATATTCACACTAACGATGGCAAAGTGTGCATTAATCCACTATCCCTGTAAATAGACCTTTGTATTAACAATAATGATGGCAAAGTGTTCAATAATCCACAATACATCTAAAATGATCGTTATGTTCACACTAACGATGGCAAAGTGTGCATTAATCCATTATCCCTGTAAATAGAGCTTTGTATTAACAATAACGATGGCAAAGTGTTCAATAATCCACAATACATGTAAAATGATCGTTATATTCACACTAACGATGGCAAATTGTGCAATAATCGCAGAATCCTCCATCATCTAAAAAACCTTTACACCGAAGCTTTTTATAAAATATTATTTTCAACTGTAGAAATTAAAATTAAATTGACATTTTCATAGCAAACACAAAAAATAAAATAAAAATAACAAAAACACAAATCCCAACATATTTAGCTTTATATTATCCTTATTTACGTGTAAATGGAATAGTTGTTCATCCCAACAGAACGATCCACGTGACCTGAACGGACGTGGTGAAATGACACTGCAGCAACCCATTCATGATAAATTTCCATTTCGTGAGGCTCCAACGTAATGCCCTGAGATTCTTTCTAACACCTTCATAAAATAGTGGAAGGGCAAGATATCTCCGAGAAATCGTTGAAGACACTAAAATATCAGTTGTTGATATTTAAAATTGAAAAGTCCGAATGAAATTACAACAAATTGATTTCTTTTTGTTTCTGACACAGTAAAAAAGGCTGTACAAAGTTAATCATTCATTTTTAAAGCTACAAATCAGCATAGTGGAATGTACTATGCTATTAGAGCCAAGATAGGTTTTAAATATGAGAATGAGGTGGAGTTGATGTTCATATTTCTAGCAACTGATCCATTGGGTTATTAATTGTAACATAAATAATCAACTTTAATAGCCACATATTAAAATATAAATGCGATAAATTAACGAACCCCGTAAAGGGGATTTGAGTAATAACAATGTAAACAATGTAATGTTGCAGAGTGAAAACACTCCGGTACTTAAACTTAAAATTCCGGTACTTTTTGTTCCAACTACGATTACAATTATTAAAACTTATAATAAAATTTATACAACCTTCAAACTCTGGTACACGTAATTTCTGCGCCGACAGCAGTACGAACTTTAGTCAGGCGGGACACAATATTCAGCAAGGTGTTCCATCGAAAATTATATTTGAAATTTTTTTGAATAACATTGTTTGTATTGTTACAGGTAATAGTGTGTCGAGGGAAAACAATTCAAACACATTTTTTTATGGATATATGGCTACCTAAAGTGGCCAATTCGGCTTTTTGGTTCCTAACTCATTAATAAACCGTGAGATATAATTTATTCAAATTTTAAGAATATAGTGGACAAATGGTACTAACCAACATAAAGTAAATTAAAACTAATAATAAAAATAAAATTTTAAGTGTAACTAATTATTATTTTATACTGATGTCTTTACGAATTTCGAGTTGAAATTTGTACAATTATCTTAGGTCAAAAAAGCAGATTAAAAATACATAAAATCTTTGTTGATAAAGTTTACAATAAATTAGGGCGTTATCCCCGGTTGTGCTCCGGACATGCAGCAAAAGAGTGCTGTTACTCTCCCATGCCTCGAGCAAGGCATTCAATTTGCTACTCGTGGCGACAGAGGCGGCGAAACGTCGAACTAAACTCCATCCAGCGCCGAAATGAGCCGGTCGGACAAACACCCTTAAACCAAGTTGAAACACGTTGGCTCTCCAAGAGGTTACTTTGTTTGTCGATGGAGGATACTGAACCTCAAGTACTTCAGTTTCTGATGCTACAATCATTTGTAACATAACCAAGAAATATCCACCGCATAAGGTAGGCCGTTCGATCCACCAGGAGAAATTTTAAATGGGGTACCTTACATTCAAAATAAGGTAAAAATCAATAAAACTAAAAGAGATACACACTGTGAAATATGAAAACTCAAATGATCAAACGCTAGCTAATTTTACATGAATCATTCTAGTTTAAGAGAAATGAAAACCGCATCATCATATTCTTGTTGGCCGTTCCGTTGAAAGTTATAGTGCAACACGCCTTCAATTTAACCATTAGGCTATTCTAGCAACACTTCCATGTACGCGAATCACGGACTAACGCCGTCAGATATTTCACCATAGTAAAACTGTGACGTAAGAGTATAATGTGCATAAATATCTGATTATTTATTTCCAAAGTCGGGTAGATTTCATCTATTGCTTGGAGTGTATTTCAGGATCCCCGAATTATATTATTAATAGTTAGTTTATTCATAATATACGGTATTTATTTCACTATACCCAGCCTAAATGGCGAAATCATTTACCGTTCTATAAGGGCAAAACAACCATCTTATGACCTACTCACTCACCTAAGAGTCATGACATCTTATCGGGAAACACCTACTCATTTGAACCTCCCCACACTTATATTTATCTAACTTTTGTAAAGAGGAGTGGAAATTACCCCTTTAAACAATTGTACATAAAAAGTGCTTATCATTAAAATACTTTATTTCAAGAGGAAAATGTTTGCTCGTTTCTTTAGTATGAAGAATCTATGTAACTAACGATGGCAAAGTGTGCAATAATTCACTATCCTTGTAAATCTATCTCATGGGCCATTCTGACGCATTTCCTTGACTTGTGTGACATTCTGAACAAGATCGTATAGTTATGATATCACTTTAAAAAATTCAACTTTTTCATCAAAAAAGTGTCAAAGGGGAGGGGGGGGAGAGAGAGAGAGAGAGAGAGAGAGAGAGAGAGAGAGAGAGAGAGAGAGAGAGAGAGAGAGAGAGAGAGAGAGAGAGAGAGAGAGAGAGAGAGAGAGAGAGAGAGAGAGAGAGAGAGAGAGAGAGAGAGAGAATCACTAACTCAATTGAGTGGTATTGAAAACACCAAATCAATTAACATTAACGATGGAAAAATGTGTAATAATCCACAATACTTGTACAATGATCGTTGAATTCTCACTAACGACGGTAAAGTGAATTATAATATACAATCTGTCTATATTAAACAAATCACGCAGAAACTATTATTTCTTAACTGATCCAAACCAAATGAAACAACAATAATTTGGGTTAATATATACGACTAAGTTCGTTTATCAGATGGATCCCATTTAACATTTTAGGGCCAGATTCTGTTTGAACTCGTTGAAAACTCTTTATAATATTTATGTTAAAAAATCGTTATCCATAGTTTAAATCTTAAAAATGGATTCACTATATTATAGAGTGGTTTAGTGATTATTTATGTATCAATCATAATCAAATAGATCAGTTGCTAGGAATATGAATATCAACGCCACCTCCTTCTCATACATAAACCTATCATGGCTTTAACAGCATAGTACATTTCATTACGCTGATTTGTAGCTTTAGAATTGAATGAGTAACTTTGTACAGCCTTTCTTGTACTGTGTCATAAATAAAAATTAATCAATCTTTTTCATAATTTATTTCTGAATTGTTATTTGAAAAATCAACAACGGATATATAAAAGTGTCTCAGACATTTCTTGGAGGAATGTTTCTATAAGTGTTATACATTTAATTTTTTTTTTTTTTACTTTTAACGAAATAATGTTTTTATAAATGTCCTTAAACAACGTTTTTTTTTTTTTTTTTTTTTTTTTTTTTTTTTTTTTTTTTTTTTTTTTTTTTTTTTTTTTTTTTTCTTCAAGAGGTCGTGAAATTAAGTACTTGGTCTCCTTGTAATCCTTATGGAGTGTTACAAAACAATGTTTGAAGAAAATATTATTTCGGGAAATGTTTGCCTGGGTAAATTCTGAAATTTATAAATGTATAAGAAATATTCCTTTCAACCACGTATTAAAATATAAATGCATTACATTAACGGTTTATTTTAGTAGTACAAGTGGAAAAGCATATTGAAACTAGTTAAAATTCAAGTACTTTTTTGTTCCGACTAGGATAAGAATTGGTAATACTTATACTACAATTTTAAAATACATCATACGGTAAAATTAAACGAGAAAAAAAATGGGGTGATTGGATTTTTCGTATTCCTCATAGTTTCTTTCTAAACAAGATCTCGCCTTCAAACACGGGTACACATAATTTATCCGGCGCTATTATTAGGCACATATTGTAGTCGCCTAGTTCAGTTCAAGTGAATTCTCGCCACAAACCAGACGGGTGTAAATCTGGAATAACGTCTGATGGTCGTAACAAGCGTCCGGTATGACTGTTATCGGTGGAATAACGTCTGATGGTCGTAACAAGCGACCAGTATGACTGTTATCGGTGGAATAACGTCTGATGGTCGTAACAAGCGTCCAGTATGACTGTTATCGGTGGAATAACGTCTGATGGTCGTAACAAGTGTCCGGTATGACTGTTATCGGTGGAATAACGTCTGATGGTCGTAACAAGCGTCCAGTATGACTGTTATCGGTGGAATAACGTCTGATGGTCGTAACAAGTGTCCGGTATGCCTGTTATCGGTGGAATAACGTCTGATGGTCGTAACAAGTGTCCGGTATGCCTGTTATGAGTGGAATAGCGTCTGATGTTCGTAACAAGTGTCCGGTATGCCTGCTATCGGTGGAATAACGTCTGATGGTCGTAACAAGTGTCCGGTATGACTGTTATCGGTGGAATAACGTCTGATGGTCGTAACAAGTGTCCGGTATGCCTGTTATCGGTGGAATAACGTCTGATGGTCGTAACAAGTGTCCGGTATGACTGTTATCGGTGGAATAACGTCTGATGGTCGTAACAAGTGTCCGGTATGCCTGTTATCGGTGGAATAACGTCTGATGGTCGTAACAAGTGTCCGGTATGACTGTTATCGGTGGAATAAACTTTCCTCGTAAGGAGCGGACCATGTTGAGTCACTTTCGCATAAGTATGTTAAAATGTAACTACTGGGAATATAATTAGGAATGGCAAAATATCAGTCATGTGATTGAGGAGCTGAAACTAAATATGTGGATTACATAGTTGATCCATGCATTTTAAGTTGGATTAGTTATTCCTCGTTCAAGTAGAGAAGCAGGTGTTGGTTACGAATCTCTGACTTCGTTTTGTTGTAAGATTCGTAAGATCTTACTTTCAACTGTAGATATATATAACTGAACTAAATAAAAAGTTGCAGTATAAGGTTTTCCGTTTTTCGATTTTTGATAACTTGAAAGGGAAAGAGCCATAGGATATTTAACTAATAACATTATACATTAACTCATTGTACATAAAAATGATATCTACATCACCATTTATTCGGCTAAATAAAAAAATCAGCAAAAACATTAGCCGAACAAACATTGCATTAATTTGAAATTGTATTTATTGTAGTAATAAGAAACGAATAAAATGTAATTAATAGTGGCAAATACTCAGAATTGGCACATATTGTTTCTAAAATTTACGTGAATCTTTAAATTAAACTTCTTTAGACCAGTCTAAAAATAAGAAAATAATATAAGTAAAATTATAACCTGTGTTTTCAGATCTGGGATTAAAGTAATAAGATGCTAAAAATTGCTTTAAATTTACGTCTCGTTGGTCTGTAATTAATGAGAAATCACAAAAGCGTCATCCTTGGTGCAATTTTCATGAGAACTTAGACATTTTAACTCACCCACTTCGAGACATATTGATGGGTTTGATCGATATTCGTAACACGTAATCTGATCTTGACTTTTGATGCCTCCCGTTTTATCAAATCAGGTGAAAGTTTTCACATCTTTACCATAATTTGTAAATTTTTAGTATTGGTTATACTACTATTTAGAACATAAATAGTATACATTTTATAACATAAAAATACATGCTTACTAAAATTGTGCTTCGAATTCATATTCGGCAGCTAATGCATTTCCGATGGTAAAATATTTGAAATAGTTTATTCCCTAATGATAACATTAACATTGAATACTTCGTAAGTTGTCTGTTCCAACTTATAGAAGGATGCGAATAACGTATAATCGGGGCGGATGGTAAGCGACATGCGTGTTATATTTAGCGCATGTAGCAGAGGGAATCGTTCCACCGCTGAGCTGTCTTACTTCACGGTCGTGACTAACTTCCGCCTTCAAGCTTTTAACTTCCCCAACATTATTTAGTTAAAAAAATAAATGTAATGAACAAACTCTCTATGTTTGTTTAATTGTTATTTATTGTTTATGTGGTTATTCATTGTGTCATTGCTATTATTAATTGTTATTTGAGTACTACATAAGGATTCAATTTAATAGTTTTAAACTTGATTCGTTAGTGTTAGTCAAATCAACCGATGGTTACTGCTAATGACGTAATGGGTTAGGCTTGCTATTGGGCCGCCAGCCTCGTTTACGACACCCTGGTTGCCGTGAACATTTTAAAATGGAATTAAACAATGGGGGAAGAGTAGTTATCTATCTCACTTCCACCACTCAGTGCATCTCACTCGTACCAGTACGTTCAATAGGTCGTTTTCTAAGTGGCGTTTCTCTAATAATTCTGTGTAGCAGTTGATATAGGTGCAAAGTTAATTGTATCTTTCAAGACATTATTGAAGTAAGTGATGAATAACACTTGGCAGACTATAAATTTTAGTATTTATCCTTAGTAGTAATTACTACAGTAATTACTAATTATACAGGGTGTATAAAAGTACCTCAAATGGTTCAGTGTCGTGAAAGAGTATTAAAAAGAAAAAAAAAAAAACATATAAAACTTCATAAATCAAAACTTGACTCAAACAATATTTTTCAGATGTTTAGCAACTATTCCTGCGATGTAGTTTATGGCCAACTAAAAGGGCATAATATTGGTTTTTATTGTATTTAATCTACTTTATACACAATTAGTTATGATCTAGGCAAGTGATTGTATAGTTAGGGAAGTTATCCTAGGTATACTATTATAATGACTAATTTAAACATAGGTAAAATATAATTAATACGAGTTTCGTGCTTTAAATTACAAAATTACAAAACTGTAAAACTCTCTACTCAGACTGATTCTTGCACGTTATTGTTAGTTTGAAGTCCTTAGTATAAAAGGACTCGAGTTGAGAGGAATCAGAGTAGTTTTTAAGGCTTACGTCCTGGAAACTACACAGGCTTTATCCGTGCTTTAGGTCGCACGAAGCCTAAAATTGTCTGATTTTAGATCTCGTATGTACCGGCAATGAGATCAAGGCAAATCCACTTGTTTTTTATTCCTAGTTTTAACTCAGATAAACAAGGTAACAGACATTTATACTGCATTTGTAGTACCTCTAATACATTGAAACAACCTGCCAAACGAACTTAGCTGTTCAATACATTCCATTTTAACTCATAATCACCTTAATTAAACGATCGACCTACCGCTGGACTCTTTTCTTTCTACCTTAACATTTTTTCTATGTTTTAAAATTTTTCCATAACATATAATGTATGACAGTAGTATCTCCTAATGGCGTTTTACTGTCGTCAGAGTGAATCAAGTAATTTTATATTTTGTAACAAATATCTAAAATATGAGTAGTTAAACATTTACACTTATATGTCAAGTAAACTAAGTATGTTCATGAGCAATTGTGAGCTTAAACGTTTAAATTATCCGTGTATTTTTCAAAATACGAATCATGTATAGTTAACTTTGAGTTTTTTCTATATTGTTTGTTTTATGTAAGTATTAGTTGTGTAGTTTCTCTTTGTGGAGGTTTAACCTATTGTGAAACATTGTATACATATAGTTTGTTGTCATATATATTATTCGTTGATTGGCCTGAAATTGATGAGGTCACAGTGATTTTAAGCCCGTTGAGTAAATTGCAATGTTAAACAAAACTGCCTAGATACTTGGAAAAATGAAAAAAAAATAATAAAATAATAATAATAATAACTACAATGATTTTTTTATGTTAGCAATTCATATTCTCAAATCATAATGACAAATGTATTAAAACAATGTAGTGATATTAAAATGGTTTTAATAAAGAAATGAAAATCGTTAAGAAATAAAGTGCATAAGTAGAACATTTAAATTAAACAGGATTAAAAAAATAAATAAAACATGAAAACTTTTATTTTATAGACTTTCAAGAAAAATGCTATTTCAAACTGTTATGAGGTAGCGTTTGGAATAAATACACCCATACGTGTCTTTCTTTAACAGTTGAAAATGATTGGTAATACAAATAACCTGAAATTTACGACATAAACATGAATTAATAGAGCATTGCATAACATTTAATCTATTACGCACAGGATCAATGTGGATATTTATCTTTACTGAGAATATTAATATTGCTGCTTTAATGTGTTTAGTAAAAAAATAATGCTTTAAAACATAATGCGTTTGATGTTAATGTCCCACAAACAATTTCAAACAGCTGTGTCATCCCCTTCAATCTTAACATGAGCAGTCATTTGACTCTCAGGTTAATAATATGAAAGACCAAATTAAACATGCTAACATGTTGTTCTCTTTGACGAGCTTAAAACTATTTCAACACATACAGTTTAAACTCGCGAAAAGTATTGCGCGAGCAGTGCAGTACACGATGAGGTTATGTTTGTTCTGGGTTGTCAGATCATGGTGATACAACTAAGTTTTCGTAACTGTTATAACTATTTAACTTTCTTGAAAATGTCCGTTAAGTTAGAAGTCATCCACTATAGATTTCTCCCGCTTTATTAACTCTTAGGCTTTGATAAAGTCTATAGAATATGTTTCTGCACATAACATAAAACAAAACATGAAATAAACCAGTCCGAAACACTTCAAAGTACTGCCTCGTCAACCATCTTGGCTCAAACTGTTATCAAGTGCATAACAGGCTCACTGATTAGATTTAGATCTCACCATATTGTTTGTTATTCCTCGTTTTACGTCATCAACAGATCTCTATACGGAAAGTACTTTTAATACATTGTAACAACCAGCTAAACGAACTTAGCTGTTCAATAAACTCTTAATTTAACAAGTTAAACGAGTTCTAGGAAGAGTAACATTCTGAGAGAAGTTCTAGGAAGAGTAACATTCTGAGAGAAGTTCTAGGAAGAGTAACCTTCTGAGAGAAGTTCTAGGAAGAGTAACATTCTGAGAGAAGTTCTAGGAAGAGTAACATTCTGAGAGAAGTTCTAGGAAGAGTAACATTCTGAGAGAAGTTCTAGGAAGAGTAACATTCTGAGAGAAGTTCTAGGAAGAGTAACATTCTGAGAGAAGTTCTAGGAAGAGTAACATTCTGAGAGAAGTTCTAGGAAGAGTAACATTCTGAGAGAAGTTCTAGGAAGAGTAACATTCTGAGAGAAGTTCTAGGAAGAGTAACATTCTGAGAGAAGTTCTAGGAAGTAACATTCTTAAAAAAGAAAATTTTTCTGTTGTATTAAATTGTGTTCAATCTACACAATTGGCCTTTCTTTATTTCCACATTTGTTCCATTCTTTCAGAATAAACTCTATTTCTCTAGACCAGTTACTGAAACAAGCGGTTTCAATAAGTTTTCTAACCTCTTTTACTAAAAACAAAATAAGCGTTACATAATAAAAAATTACACACATTCAGACTTAAGATATTCTACTGGAAAGTTGGTCAGAGTGTAATAAACCTGGTCTAGAGAAATAAAGAGAGTTTATTCTGAAAGAATGGAACAAATGTGGACATAAAGAAAGGCCCCGTTGTACTTCCCATAGTAGATAGCACACCATTTAATACAGCAAAAAGATTTTCTTCTCTCAGAATTTTACTCTTCCTAGAACTTCTTTAAGAAAGATACATTACAAAATCCGAGTTGCTATTTGCCAATTCCCATACTCAAGTAATAGTGGTAGATTAGATTCATAATCATGGCAATTCATAAACTCTAAAAAGATAAATTTAGAGAGGAAAGTATGCATTTATTTAATGGATCTATAATAAATTCAATTTTGTATTAGATATACATTTAAAATAAATTCGCTGAAATAAATTTATGTAACCAATAAGAAGATAATGTTGAGGCGTGCCAAGGAAAATCAATTCGTCACATTCGTCACCTTTTTGTAATGCTACACTCACATTATTGTCCAGTTTCCTCCCAGATACATCTACCCCTCTCCCCCCGACCTTGGAACTAAACATCCTTATCTTTGTTTGTATCAGCCCTATATTAAATGTTCCTGTTATGTATAATTAGCTATGTTTCATTGAACCTTTCTACATATTGGTGCGTTAAATCTAACTTTAAATCACAATAAATCTCTAACAACGGCTAATATGGAATTTTAAATAAACTTTTATTAGTCCGGTCACTAGGCTTTTCTTGATACGTGGGGAGGGGGGTTAGGTTAGGCTTATGGTTAGTTATATGGTACAAGCTTACACTCATATTTTTCTAGTTTACGAGGTTTTCTGGCTCAAATTATTTCATACAAAGAATGAACTTTGGTGGTCAGTAGGAATAAGCTCGCCAGGCAGATGTGTATGTTTTCTCAGCGTACAATTTTCTACATATAACTATTATTTTGTAAATACACTATTATGATCTTTTACATATTACAAAACGTTTTTATTGTTTTAATAAAACAATAAACTAGTTTTTATTGTTTGTTTTAATTGTTGTCACCTGGCTAGATTCCTAGTGTTTTTACAGGTTATTTTACCCATCTTCATCACGATATCAAGACACTTCTTCGAACGAAACTCCTGCAAAAATTGTTGTCACCTGGAGATTTCTAGTGTTTTTTCAGGTTAGATAACCGTCTTCATCATGCTGTTAAGACACTCCTTCGAACGAAACTCCTGCACAAATTGTTGTCACCTGGCTAGATTCCTAGTGTTTTTACAGGTTATTTAATCCGTCTTCATCATGATGTCAAGACACTTCTTTGAACGAAACTTCTGCATAAATTGTTGTCACCTGGCTAGATTCCTATGTTTTTACAGGTTATTTAACCCATCGTCATCACGATATCAATATACTTCTTCGAACGAAACTCCTGCACAAATTATTAGTACTTCCAAATTCTATCGAAAACAACGAAAATGTCGAATGAAATGAGGTTGGCATAACAATATTCTTGGATGTATAAACAAACTTCTGCAGTCATCTAAGAAAATAAAATCGTCATTTGACTATATCTGTTGAAGAATAAGTCAAAGTGTAGAGTTAGGGACAGGGAATTGAAAAGTGAGTACAGTTGGTGAGGCTGACACTTCGTGACCCCAATCTCCCAATTGGACTGCGATTAGTTGTATTGGTAAACAGAGTGGCCAGTGATTGTGCTTCTGTTGAGCAAGAAGGCTTGTAAAAAAATATTAAGCTAGTTAGAGACAGGGAAATGAACAGTGAGTACAGTTGGAGAGGTTGACACTTTGTGACCCCAATCTCCCAATCGGACTGCGATTAGTTGTATTGGTAAACAGAGTGGCCAGTGATTGTGTTCCTGTTGGAAAAGAAGGCTTGAACAATTTTAAGCTAGTTAGAGATAGGGAAATGAACTATGAGGACAATTGGAGAGGCTGACACACCTCGTGACACCAATCTCCAAATTGGGCTGCGATTAAAGGGTGTCTCAACCTAAGTTGAGGCAAGCTACCTGACCGGAGGGGTAGACCAGGACAATGGCCGGGCCGGCCCGGCGAGTAAATCCCATTAGTCACGCGTCGCCGAATGCACCACCTAAACACGGAAATGTAAGGGATAAATTTGAAAATGTAATAAATGCGTTTTCTTATAAAAAGCGTTATACTGTATTTTTAGTCATCAAAAAACAAACAATTGTGTGTTTGTCCCATGTTAATCGGCCGACTTTCAGTGTTAAAGCTAATGATATATTTTTTCAATACATCATCGTTAAAAATTACATGTTTTATTTTTAAAATGTAAATGTATCTATGTGGCTTTATATGATGGTAATATATAGTGTATTGAATTTGCCATTTAATGTGTGACAAACTTTCTCTCTGCGTTTCGGAACTTAAGTGATTAAGACCGTTTTGCACGCTTGAGACTGCCAGAGGCCGCATTAAAAGTTTTGGTCAATAAGAGCTTCGTCACATTTTTATTTTATTTTTAAATTTTATTTTTTTTTGTATTTTATAGTTTTTGTTTATTTTTATTTATTTTTTATTTTGTTTACTGTACACTGATGTCTTCATTATGTTACTCTGGAGGAAGGCATTCGGCCAGGATTTCCTCTTCTTCCAGTTCGCTGTTGCTCTCTGTTTCGGAATCACTAGAGTTGCCGAGGTTCACAACAATGCGGTTTTCATCTGTAAAATTATCTACAAGGTTGTCCACTTGCCACAGTGCATCTTCCAGTTTCCTCACATGCTCCACAAACTTCTTCCATGTTTCGGGTGACAGGTTTGATATGTTATTGTTCAACATTTCTTCGACATCATGAATGTTATAAGAAACATTATGCAGTGCGACGTTGTTCTTCACTTGTGCCCATGCCAGTTCAATAGGATTCAAATCACAGTGGTAAGGAGGCAACCTTAACACTGTGTGTCCAGCTTCAGCAGCCATCTGGTCAACAACATATCTTTTAGCTGACATTCGAAAAGGTTCCGCCAACTGTAAAAGTTCAGCTTTTACAAGTGTAGTAGACCATCGGACTCCTTTATTTGTCAGATATTTCTGGATATCATCTTTTCTCCGGCTTATGTTCGGAAATTTCTCTTAAAATGGAAGATTCAGACAACTTATGTAGCGTTATAAATATTTAATGCAACTGCATTCATCAATTACATATTAACTGTTATAAATTTAACCATTGTACATGTGTAAAACTATAATGGAAAACTTTAAATATTTGAGAAGAAACAATGGGATTAAAAATAGGTGACGAAGATATAATAGACCAAAAATTAAAATATAGCCTACAGTTAAATAACAGTTTAATTTCTACAGTTTATTTATATACATTATTATACATTTATTATATTATAATATATATTTGTTGTATTTATTATATTTTATTTATATACAGTACATTTATATACATTTTAAATTAGCCAAATTTAAATTTTAAAAATAAAAAACATGTAATTTTTAACGATGATATATTGAAAAAAATATATCATTAGCTTTAACACTGAAAGTCGGCCGATTAACATGGGACAAACAAACAATTGTTTGTTTTTTGATGACTAAAAATACAGTATAACGCTTTTTATAAGAAAACGCATTTATTACATTTTCAAATTTATCCCTTAGATTTCCGTGTTTAGGTGGTGCATTCGGCGACGCGTGACTAATGGGATTTACTCGCCGGGCAGGCCCGGCCATTATCCTGGTCTACCCCTCCGGTCAGGTAGCTTGCCTCAACTTAGGTTGAGACACCGTTTAGTTGTATTGGTGCTCCTGTTGGGCATTAGACTCAATGGACAATTTGAACTAAGGAAACAATTACAAAGCCAATAAATCAATGAACACTCCCTACACAAGTGGGTGGCCTTAAGACATTTTCGTTGTTTTTGATAGAATTCGGTAGTAATTTGTGCAGGAGTTTCGTTCGAAGAAATGTCTTGATATAGTGATTAATACTTTGTAAATAATTTGTAAAAACACTAGGTGACAACAATTAAAGCAAATAAATCATATCTAGCAAACTTAATACTAGTTTTAACTATTAATAACTATTACACTTATGAGGTTAAGTGTAAGAGAGGACCTAATGGTCCTAACTTTGCCTCACAAAATAAAACATTTTTCATTTCATTTCATTCATTAATAACTGGTATTGGTTTGTTTAATAACAAAAGTGTCAGTAAGTGAGCAGAACAGCAGGCCAACCTAACCAAAATAACATGTATTTGGACTCAGTTTATTCGCATTATTACCTACCAACATGTTGTACTGCTGGCCAGCGGCCCCTCAATTCACGGGAATATTTTATATTTTATAAAATACACGAAACAGGTGTGATTTGAGCAGTTTCAGATCGGATAATTGTACAACACGGAGTCACGAATGGCCAAATAAGACCTAGCATTATGTCGACGCAAAGCTAAGAACGCATATGAAATAATGATCAACAATAATCAACAGTTGCGACACCACAAAGTTAAAGTTGAATTGTAATGTGCCTACAGAAAGTATGTTTAACAACAAAACTGGCTTGTAGAAACCAATCATTGAGTTGTATTTTCGGTCAATAATACTGGCAATAAAAGCTGTAATATTTCTTCGGCAACAAGGGCTATCAGACCTTTGCTGTTAAATTGCATATTTATATTTAAACCTTTGTTTACATGTGTGGAACTGTGAGGAAAAGTGTCTTGGGAACGAGTCTTGGTTGGAACTGTGAGGGAAAGATAGTAAGAAAAATACTCATCTTTTACATAGGAGATACTTTCAGAAGGTATGACAGAATTTTCTGGTGTGATAATGGGTTAGTGGCTAGGAGCTTCTTCGGGCTGCGGAGAGCAAGAAAGTTGGACTTCCCAACTGAGCTTACGGATGGAACTTCACACGTTGGCTGGTTCAAGCACAGGCTTGCTGGCCCACGTGAAGTGGTTAGTGAAGATAGTTTATAAAGGCAAAACAACAGAATATTTTTGATGCCCGACATTTCTTTTCGATGGCTTTAATTAGTTTTGCAATCATCGAAAACGTCAAATCTTTGATAACGGAATCTATTATTGATAAAATTATAAAAATTGTTAGATCATCAAGCCATTGAAAGTACTATATATAAGTAACAGAGGTTGATTTTGAAAAGACATAAAAGATATGTTAATGTAAAATACATTAATATGTTATCTAAATGCCTGAACTGTTATTGACAGAACACATCAAGGATACTGATTGAGCTTTCTACGTTTAATGAATATTGAGGATACACGATGATCGTAGTTCATAGAAAAATGTAAAATATGGATAGCACAGTACCTTTGTCTAAATAAAAACTAAAACATAACTGACAGTGTTGCATACGGTACAGATTCTAGGACTATAGGGTACTAGGGTGGAATGAAAATTACATAATTTTCTCAAATCAAATATATCTAGGTCGATTTTATGAATGATGTGTTTTAATGGCCCTAATACAATGTATATTTTAAACGTAATTTCATGTGCAAGTACCTTTAACAGTTTTATTGGTTTCAAGAAGTCGTAAAATTAATTGTTCAAATATTGTATCTGTTAACAACAATATACATGCTACACAAGTTGCTTGCCGGTTGAAGTCAGCTGATTGCACGTTGATTGAGTTCATGGTCAACCGGTTTCGCTTCTCTTTACTTGCCGATTATAGAGTTCAAACCTTTGCTGCAGATTATTTTCTTAACGAATTTGTACATTTTTTGCGTAAAGAACAACGCAATAATTGTTGGGGACCTCAATATCGATATGTCTGAACACATTACACATCAGATCAAAGACCTTATGTTTCATTGATGAGTAATAATGGGTTCATTTCTTTAATTAATAAACCTACCCGCGTAACACAGCTGTCAAAAACTTGTTTTGTTTTGCGTAACACAGCTGTCATCGACCATAGTTTTGTTCGTAACAGGGACTTAAGCCAATTCAAAACAGCAATATTTGACGTTGATATTACAGACCATTATCCAATTGGACTCTCTATTTCCACAGAACTATTAAATAAATCTGCTGATCCTTATCAGTTCAATAGGAATAAAAACGTTATTAATTTGGTAGCACTAGGTGCAGTTCTGGAATCAACTGACTGGACTCTTCTATTCAATGATCTAGATTGTGACCACAGTTTTAAAACTTTCACACAAGATTGTATCAATAACAACACTTTAGTAACTAACGCCTCAACTAATAAATTATTAATAGCACAACGAATTAGACCTTGGATTAATTATATTTTTCTCGAGCGTATTGAATTTCGTAATAAACTTTACAAAAAATGAAAAATCGTCCTTATGACACTGCGCTAAAAAAATATTATGAACGGTTCAAAAGTAGGCTAACAACTGACCTTGACGTTAGGAAAAATATTTACTGTAAACATTTGTTTGAACAATGCAATAACGCAAGAGATAAATGGAAGTTGATTAATAAACTTACTGGCCTTAAAACTAAACATATTGATAACATTATTTTAAGTTCTGGACAGGTTATACATAATGAACTTGATATTGCAAACAAATTTAATGAATATTTTGGAAGTGGTGGAACCGAGGTCACTGTTAGTTGTAATGTATAGGTGTATATAAATGATAGGCAAGTTAATGCTATTTATCTCAGCCCAGTAGTTGCTTCTGAAGTTGTTAATATAGTAAATAACATGCAAAATAAAAAATCATCTGGTTTTGACAGTATTAACATATATAGTATTAAAAAAAATATTCATGTAATAGCTGAGCCATTAGCAAGATTGATCAATATAAGTTTTATAAATGGAATGTTTCCAATTATGCTTAAAAAATATTTTGTTGTACCTATATTTAAGAGAGGTGACCATGAATCGGTAAAGCAGTATCGCCCTGTCGCCCTACAGTCATTTTTTCAAAATTATTTGAAAATGCTGTTTATTAAGATCCTGTGTATAAAAGAATAAGATTATTAAGTTTTAATAAATAAATAAAACTGTTATCACCTAGGCAATTTGGTTTTAGAAAAAGGGTGAACACTGAGGATGCGATTAGATCTCTCATGACAGTAGTATTCCACAATTTAAATTCAAATGAAAAGGTTTCTGGCCTCTTTATCGACTTTAAAAAAAGCGTTCGATTTGGTTCGCCATGACATACTCTTGGCGAAATTAGAGGCAGCTGGAATAAAAGGCCCTGCCCTTAGTTGCTTCTCTTCCTTTCTTGAAAATCGTAAACAGCAAGTACGCATTAAAAATACTTTAAGTGACGAGAGCACAGTTAACATTGGTGTTCCGCAGGGAGCTGGTCTTATTTGCTATGTTTATTAAAGATATTTTATTGCAACGCTTTAATGGAGAGGCTTTTGCCTTTGCTGATGAAATCGTTTTTATTTACACTGCTGATAGTTGGGATGAAATTAAATGCTGTATGCTTCATGCATGGTGCTCTTCAAATGCAATCAATGATGGTCAATATCTCTAAGACCAAAATATTAAATTTTGATTTATTCGATTTCACTTTTCTTGATCAGTTTAAATACCGTGTTTGCCAAAATACACTTAATTGTAACAATTCTAAATTCACTGGACAAGTAAATAAAATTGAAATGAAATGAAATAATTGGGTGTACTCATCAATAGCAAGGTGACTTAGAGAGCCCAAATAAATGCACTGTATGCTGAGTTAAGAAGGTTGATTAGATCTTTTTATTTTTGAAGAAACTTTTGCGACGTCAACTTTTTAAAAGAATTGTATTTTGTATTGATACATTCGCGTTTGCAGTATGGGATTGAATTTTGGGGTGCATCATTTGACAATCTTTTGAATTAATTGTAACTAAAAAATATTTCTTGCGTATAATTTGTTTTAAACATCAAAGTGATCATACAGAACAACTACGTAAGCAATTAAAAATGTTACCAGTGAAAAATCTTTTTATTTTCAAGGTACTTCGAGCATTTTACAGAAGGAGTGACAATCGGGGAACAGATAATTTATTCTACTAAACAAGACATTCTAGTAATCACAACTTTATCAGACCACGAAAAAATAAATCCTTTTTTGCTAAAAATTTTCTTAACTTAGGCCCTAAATATTTTAATCTCCTGCCTCACGATATAAAAAATCCTGTACCTTGCTTTCATTTTCTAATAAACTGAAAAACTGGTTGATTAATTTACCAAGTATTGATTTTCTGTTTTACATAATATCTTAAGAATGAATAATTATAGTTTTTAGGCACGCTTATTTTTACTATCACTAAATAACCAGTTGTGTATATTGCCTATGTATTTATTAGTAGTATTATTACTCAATTATTATATGTATTTGATTAGTAGTTTTGTTTTACACGTCACAGAAGCCGCATAAGTGTCGATGAATGAAGACTGGACATATTAACTGTAATTCGTTCATTTTACATATAATTTTCAAACTATGTAAAATGGATTTTAATCCCTCTTGTATATAAACTTGTAATACACATTTACGAGTATTTGACTGAACTTAACGTCATTTGTAGAAGAACTGTCTTTATCAAATTACTCTGGGTGACATTTAGTTTAATCCCTCTTGTATATAAACTTGTAATACACATTTATTTGACTGTACTTAACGTCATTTGTAGAAGAACTGTCTTTATCAAATTACTCTGGGTGACATTTAGTTTAATCCCTCTTGTATATAAACTTGTAATACACATTTATTTGACTGTACTTAACGTCATTTGTAGAAGAACTGTCTTTATCAAATTACTCTGGGTGACATTTAGTTTAATCCCTCTTGTATATAAACTTGTAATACACATTTATTTGACTGTACTTAACGTCATTTGTAGAAGAACTGTCTATCAAATTACTCTGGGTGACATTCAGTTTAATCCCTCTTGTATATAAAATTGTAATACACATTTATTTGACTGTATTTAACGTCATTTGTAGAAGAACTGTCTTTATCACATTACTCTGGGTGACATTTAGTTTAATCCCTCATGTATATAAACTTGTAATACACATTTATTTGACTGTACTTAACGTCATTTGTAGAAGAACTGTCTTTATCACATTACTCTGGGTGACATTTAGTTTAATCCCTCTTGTATATAAACTTGTAATACACGTTTATTTGACTGTACTTAACGTCATTTGTAGAAGAACTGTCTTTATCACATTACTCTGGGTGACATTTAGTTTAATCCCTCTTGTATATAAACTTGTAATACACGTTTATTTGACTGTACTTAACGTCATTTGTAGAAGAACTGTCTTTATCACATTACTCTGGGTGACATTTAGTTTAATCCCTCATGTATATAAAATTGTATAATTTCATTGTGTATTTTCAGCGTTAAGCATTCCATCGAAAGCTTTTTCTGAAAAATTATACTGTGCTTAACTAGTTATATACACTCTAAATCAACAACAAGTAGTGTTATCATCTTTATATAATGACTATAATTATTAGTAGACAACAAAATAAAATTATTGTTGGCGCAGAAATCATTTGTTCCCGAGTTTGAAGGTTGTTTACTAGGAAAGTAAGAGGCTTATGAAAAATCCAATCAAAACATTGTATTCCTTATTTAATTGTACGTTATGACTTATGCATTTTAACATTTTATTATAAGTTTTAATCATTTTTATCCTGGCTGCAACAAAAAAGTACCGGAATTTTAATTAGTTTTCACTGTGCATCAAATTTATACTTTTATTACTTGAAAACCCGTAAATGTATCACATTTATATTTTAACACATGGTTGAATGGAATATTTTCTATAAGATTTATAAATTTAAGAGATTTAACGTTTAAAGAAAAAAGTTCTTACTATTTTCCTAAAACAACGTTTTCTTGGCTTCTAGAAGTCGTAAAATTAATTACTTGGTCACGCTGTAATATTTATGAAATTTATTGTTATGATACATTAATTTTATATGTAAATAATTGCAGTGATTTATAAATGTATATAAATACATTAAAAATCCTTTTAAATTGATTTAAATCTTATATTTACCAACACATATATCGTTACTTTACATTCCATAAGGGTGAAAACGTGATTAAGTAATTCTTTTACGACCTCTAGAAACCAAGAAAACGCTATTTCTGGAAATTTAAAAGAGAACTTTTTTCTTGAAAAGTAAAATTCTGAAATTTTAAAAACTTATAGAAAGAATTAATTTCGATCATGTATTAAAAGATAAATGCCTTACACTAACCGTGTTTTAACTGATAAAAGTAAAGTTGATGCACAGTGAAAACTAGCTAAAATACTGATATTAAAATTAATAATAAAAATAAAAATTGTATAAGTCATAATGTACAACTAAACGATGGAAACAATGGTGTGATTTGATTTGTCATAGGCCTTTTATTTTATTAGTAAACAACCTTCAAAGTACACGTAATTTCTGCGCCGACAGTAAATCCAAATTCAACATTGAATTAGTGTGTAGCTGCACTTTTTTATATAGAAGGTGGTGTTGTAATCGAGTACAAAAAATTTACACATCGAACCACTACTTTCGGTTCGATGTGTAACACCTGAGTACAAAGGGTGACGTATGTCGCCGAAATGACGTCATTCACCAGGTGATAGGTGACATAAGAGGGGCGCAATCTTTACCTCATCAACCAACCTCTCAAGAGTGAGAGGTTACAAGGAGCTGTCGTTTGGTCGCTTGAACACTTGTCGCTTATGTCATTATCGATAAAACTGCTCGCTTTGAGGCTGGGTGTCACAAGTTCATCCTGATTATTGTAATGTATAATTTTCATCATTAATACCTATCCGCGTTTGTTGCCTAGGACTAGTATGTGCTGATAGATAGGGATCGATGACAAGTTATATAAATGTCTGACTGTAATGATTCATACATGTACCTAGTGATCGATGACAATTTATATAAATGTCTGACTGTAATGATTCATACATGTATCTAGTGATCGATGACAAGTTATATAAATGTCTGACTGTAATGATTCATACATGTATCTAGTGATCGATGACAAGTTATATAAATGTCTGACTGTAATGATTCATACATGTATCTAGTGATCGATGACAAGTTATATAAATGTCTGACTGTAATGATTCATACATGTATCTAGTGATCGATGATAAGTTATATAAATGTCTGACTGTAATGATTCATACATGTATCTAGTGATTGATGACAAGTTATATAAATGTCTGACTGTAATGATTCATACATGTATCTAGTGATCGATGACAAGTTATATAAATGTCTGACTGTAATGATTCATACATGTATCTAGTGATCGATGATAAGTTATATAAATGTCTGACTGTAATGATTCATACATGTATCTAGTGATTGATGACAAGTTATATAAATGTCTGACTGTAATGATTCATACATGTATCTAGTGATCGATGACAAGTTATATAAATGTCTGACTGTAATGATTCATACATGTATCTAGTGATCGATACCTATTATTTATTTACTTATTCACATTATATTATCACAAGTTTAGTGACAAAACGTTACATGTTTTGCTCTGTGTTACACAAATTATATGACACCAACTTTCTCAAATTAATCTTTTACCCTGTTTTCATTTTATTGTTAAAAATTTAAAAATGTACACTACTGTCTTAAGTTTTGTTGCAGAGACTTGAAGAAATGCCATTACAGTTTCTTTACAAAAATATGTACCTATAATACTTAGCAGCGTATAACTCGTGTGTTTGAATCGTTTACAAGGATTAATTTTAATACATATAAATGTCAAACTGATGGTTGGGGGGGAGGGGTTGTTCACGTCCACAGAAAATCCCTAAAGCTGTACGTACACCCTAAACGAGCAACAACTCTGGGAGCTGGGCTGTTTACGAGTTTGTGATCTCCGAGCTATGGTAGCTACAACATAAAGGTCCTATTGAGGACCAAGCTAAATTTAAAATAATACATTTTGTTTTAAACGTAGTGCATTTTTACGCTCAGGGCTTTAAACAAGGCGAAGAGCGAGTGCATCAGTAGTTGATGCACAATATTGAAAGCAATGTCTTTGCACTCCAAGAGATACTCTTTGAAAATAATAATAGTGCAAGAGGCAATATTCCTAGATACAGACTTGTTGATTCCATAGGGCATAGGGTGTATGGTATTTCAATTTACGAGAAGCATGACATAGACAGTGTGTCAGTTGCCCATGTCTGATTGTGACATCTTTTCTTGGCAATCCAAGTGTCAATTAAAACTACAATAGTTAATGTTTATAAACAGCCTTAGATCTAGTGGCATGACGATAGGATTTTGCCAAGTTTTGAACATCCTATCCTCTATGTGTGGGACTTCAACAGTCACCATAGCCAGTGGGGATACAACACCGACGACGAGAACGGCAGAAGGTTGTTGACTGGGCTAAAACGAACAATTTTTTCCTGCTCTTTGATGCTAAAAACTCAGCCAGTTTTTATTCATCACGTTGGTATCGAGGTTACTCACCTGACTTGAGCTTCTGTTCATGTGAACGATCATTAAGACCAAAACCAATTAGGAGGAATGTTCTTGGTTCTTTTCCACACTCTCAACATAGGACAGTAATGATTTAATTGGGATCCAAGTTCCCATGATTCGATCTTTTCTAAGGCCTAGGTAGAATTTTATAACAAAGCACACTGGGAGGCCTTTACCACCATGCTTTACCATCAGGTTCATTCCTCCTACAATAAGAAATTACGATCGTTTCACAAGTCTCGTCTTGTCCATTGCTAAAGCTTGCATACCGAGAGGATACAGAAAGGAGTATATACCAGGATGGAGTAAGGAATCAGATGACCTTTACAAAGAGTTCAATGCTACCGAAAACTACAACACAGTTAATCTACTGCTGCACATGGTAACAGTAGTGAAAATGTGTTGAAACTGTTGAAGATATAACTTTACCCACAGCAGTAGAAAGGTTAGATCACTTTAAAGAGAACTTCTACTGATGACTATCCAAATAAAAAGAGAAGTGATCCGCCCGAAGGCCTTTAATACAGCGAAACGGATAGTCAGCTTATTAAAGTCAACCCGTCATCCTTCAAACATTTGCTTTACTAGTTGTATGAGATAAAGACGAGCCAACTGATCATTTTAATTGAAGTGCTACTGCCTAAAAGGGTTCAACTACTGTAATCTATATACACGGTGGGATCACAACATTGAAGCTACAACAGTCATTCAAGTTGCCTCACCAGAAGGAGAATTTACTACATATTGTGCTTAAATCCTACGCGAAGCAGTTTTTCGCTAACCTAACTCCTCCCTTATTTCTGGGCCAATTGTAACGTTTTAGCTATAACAAAAATTTGCCTCTATTCGTTGTTGTGCATTAAGATCTTATTTGTTGAACAATTTAACCCTAAAGGTCACGAAAAACCCACAAAGTACGTTTGTAGGCCATAAGAATAACATGGAGAGAGATTTAAACTAGTCAACAAGTAAAACAGCTGTCCAAATATAAAAAAATGATGTTTGTAATACTGAGAAGGTTATAGATTATGATTATTATTAATAAATAAAATAAAAACTTTTGAAATAGGTTAAGTAATAACATTGGGTGTTTAAAGGTAGACTATAAATGGAGTGCAAATAAAAAGTGTAGTGAGTGAGCTACTATAAATACATTTTCATGATATGATTTTACTAATACAGTTAACCACTAAAATTTGTAGTCAAAAGTTACATGCCGAGGCCGAAGGTTGGTGTCATGAGCGTAACGAGTGATGGGCTTGGCACTCGAAACGTGCAGGGGTGTCCTAGATTATACGAATAAAAGAAAAAATACTGCTGACTAAAATAAAAAGGACTTAACTAAAATAAACATAATAATTAAAGTTACAGCTGAGTTTATTCCTTTCGATTCGCGAGGAAGTGGCCATGTGGAAGATGCTGTACCGTCGACACTCAAGGGTCCTTCTAACTCCCAGGACGTTGACACTCATATAATTAAGAGGGCTGACTGTTTTACCCGAGTCCTTGCATGAACACTAAATTACTCAGTATGACATTGCCCTCTCAAAACATTCCAATGTTTACTTACATTTCTTAGATGCATGATGATAGAAGGTGAACACTTATCTGGTAGCTCCAAAAGGTGGGCAAGTAATACTTACTGTAAAGTCTCAAAATGTGGGTATGTGAGTTATACGTCTCTACAGCTCCTCACAAAATGTGGGTGTGTGAGTTATACGTCTCTACAGCTCCTCACAAAACATAATATTGTCATTCTATAGATATATTTGTAAGTTAATAAGTACATTTCAGATTGGTTAATTTCACAATTAGCAATCTGATTTTATTTGGCTCCTATTTTTCCTACAATAGAACAATTTTTTAAAGGAAATAGAGAAAATTACGAAAAGGTAGGCATTTACGAGGGTTTATTCTATCTGTCTATTTACTCAGCAAAAATTCGTAATTTGCGTTAAAATCGGGTGCTTGGCTTCTGGCGGGAAGATTTGAGAATTTGTTATTTGTGGTCAGTCATAGCTCCTATTATCATTGTGCATAGGTAATTAGCCACGGAAGTAGGGTTTCTGTGATATATCGAGAAGTAATATTGGTAGATAAAAATAATTGTCAAATTCGTGTTTAGCATAACAAACTACATCAAATCGAAAAATGATAATCAAGGAAATCAATAATGACATAGCAAAAAATTGTGTAAAGGTGAGGGAAAGCTAATTTTTTACGGACCAATTGTTCAGTTAATTCTAGATAAGGGCTTGTTAGTCATGTGAACAGTATGCATGAGTAACAATAACTCGATCAGATGACCCCACCAGTTGTTGAGTGAAATGGAAAAAATCCTCAGCTGTAAAGGCCCCTACAACCAATACAATCATCGAACAGGCCATCGCACAGATCGATATCGCACGAAGACTACAGACTATGCGATATTCCGTCACTAACATTTCTGTTCTGTGTCATTTTTTTCAGTGTTCAGTGACATATTAAATGTTATAATGTGGCACGAACATTTAATATGTCACTGAACACTGAAGGTAACAACACACGTACAGTGAGTGGTAGTGACCCACTCATCCAGTGGTACTGACTCATCCACCGCCCCTACACGTACAGTGGTACTGGCCCACTCATCCACCCATACACGTACAGTGGTACTGACTCATCCACCGTCCCTACACGTACAGTGGTACTGGCCCACTCATCCACCCATACACGTACAGTGGTACTGACTCACCCACCGTCCTTACACATACAGTGGTATTGATATTGCATAGTAGCTGAAATAAATGCTACCACTTCATAAAAAAGGCAGCGGTAATGACAGCAGTAATTATTAGGCTACACTTAAAAATAAAAAAAGACCCCTGATGCTTTTAACACTCTCTCATCTTAGGTGATTCTCGTTAACCCACCGATGTACGGCCTTGGCTTATGAAAACTCCAATTATACCATAGTTTTATCGTTTGATTGTGCGTTATGACATATGGATTTCAAAATTGTATTAAAAGTTCTAATAATAAATATCGTAGTTGGAACATAAAATTTACCGAAATTTTATTAAGTTTTTCCTGTAAATCAAATTTGAACCGTTATAGACCAAAACCCCGTTCATGTAGTGCTTTTATATTTTACTTCGTGGTTGATAAGAATGTTGCCTATAAGTTTTATAAATTTTTGAATTTTATATTTAAAAAGAATTCTTATCAACTACATGAAACATTGTTTTCATGACTTTTATAGGTCGTAATATTAATTACTTGGTCTTGTTGCAATCCTTATTACATATATAGTTACGATACATAATTTTCATATCTGTAAAAAAATGCAGCGATCTTAAATCAATTTAAAATAACTTTAAATTTATAAATGTTAATTAATTTATATCAATATAAGATCACTGTATTTATTTACACACTTGAAAATGATGTATCATAACTATATATGTAATAAGGGTTTCAACAACACCAAGTAATTAATTTTACGACCTATAGAAGTCATGAAAACATTGTTTCAGGTAATTGATGACCTTTTTCTAAAAAATATAAAATTCAAATGTATAAAGCTTTTAGGCAATATTCTTATCAACCACAAATTAAAATATAATAGCGCTATGTGAGGGGGTTTTGGTCAAGAACGGTTCAAATTTGATGTACAGAAAAAAACTAGATAAAATTCCGGTACTTTTTTGTTCCAATTACGATAAAAACTATTAGAACTTATAATACAATTTTGAAATTCATATGGTATAACGCACAATTAAACAAGAAAAACAACCCCCCATGGTATGATTGGAGCTTTTATAGGCCTCCTAGTTTCGTAAAAACAACCTTCAAACTCAGGTGCACGTAATTTCTGCACCGACAGTAGTTGTATTGGTATTTTGATTTTTATCAAACTTTATTTTTAACATTTTATAGTATTTTGCAGCATTAGTTTTTTTTCAAATAAACATGTTTTATTTTAATAAACTTATAAGAATTTGTCTCATTATTGATGACAAAGCTCACGACTCAGGTAGATTGTAGTTTTCATAGTAGATATTAAAACAAAAACTTGTTGAATTGAATTGAATACTCACTTGAAAGAACGCTAGATTTAATAAGCAGTCTAATTTTATATGAGATTTCACTGTTTGCAATGTCCATTGGTTCCTTCACGTAACTTCAGATGTCAGCTTGTTTTAGATTTTTCATACCTCTTTTATCAAAATCGATGGGCTTTATACACTGGTAGTATACCATCGATAAGACTACCAGTCGGACCGGTCGATAAGACTACCAGTCGGACCGGACGATAAGACTACCAGTCGAACCAGTCGGACCGGTCGATAAGACTACCAGTCGGACCGGTCGATAAGACTACCGGTCGGAACGGAGTCAAGCAACATCGAGCATGGCTGTCCCTTGGATGGGCAACCGTTTGAGCGATCCCGTCCTTGCACGCAGCCCGGTCACTGGTGGTGGTTCAGAAGTCACCCTCTTATGTTGGTCCTCAGGGTGTTAGAGGGCGTGTTAGCCCTAACTTAGCCTGGTAAAATAAGACGATCTTTAACTTTTCTTTTATATCGGAATTTATCTTAATGAACCTTCATTTATTTATATTAGGTAAATGTTCAGTTTACCGTGTAGTTTTAAGGAGATAACGGGCGCAAATCTTGCCCTCAGCAATATGTGTGCTGTCGGCGCAGAACTTATGTGCACCCAACTTTGAGGGTTGTTTTTCTAGACTAAGAGGCCTATGAAAATTATAATATTACCGTCGTTGTCTTCGTTTAATTTCACGTAATGAAATATGTATTTTTAAATTTTATTATAAATGATTTATATCCTAGTTGGGGGAAAAAAATTACCGGACTATTTTAACTGTACACCAAATTTACACCGTTATTACTCAAAACCGGTCAATGTATCGCATTTATATTTTAATATCTGGTTTATTGGAAGGTTTTCTACAAGTTTTATAAATTTTAGAATTTTAACTTTTCGAAAATAAGTCCTCGTCAATTCTCTGGAACATTGTTTCTTGGCTTCTAGAGGTCGTAAAATTATTTATTTGGTCTTATTTTACGAGGTATATTTACGATGCATTACTTTAATATGTGTAAGTAAATGCAGTGATTTTATATTGATTTAAGTTTATCAGTTTAAAGTTATTTTAAATTGATTTAAATCACCATATTTACTTACAAATATGAAAGTAATGTATCGCAACTACACATGTGATAAGGATTATAACAAGACCAAGTAATTAATTACAAATAAGTAAATAAACCTCTAGATGCCAAGAAAACAATGTTCCAGGGATTAACCAGAACTCTTTTCTCAAAAAGTTAAAATTCTAAAACTAATAAAACTTATAGAAAAACTTCCAATCAACAAGGTAATAAAATATGAATTAACGGATTAATTTATACCGGTGAACGGTGAAAATTTGATGTACCGTGGAAATTAGTTAAAATTTTGGTGCTTTTTTTGTTTCACTAGGATAAAAATTATTACTTTATAATACAATTTAAAAATGCATATTTCATAACGAAAAATTAAACGAGGAAAACGAAAATGGTGTGATTAGATTTTTCGTAGGCCTCTTAGTTTTTTAGAAAACAACTTTCAAAGTAGGGTGCACATAATTTCTGCGCCGACAGTAGATTCAATTATTATTGCAATAAAAATGTTAAGTAATTAATTTACAACAGCAGATTTTCTTATAAATGCTTAAGAAAATACCCTCAGTTTGGTTTGTACGAACGAGACTCCGTTCCTGATGCTATACACAAATTGATTACCATATTTTCGGTTATGGATATCATAATGAAATATTCTGCGGTTCTTAGTTAACTTCTTTGGAGACACATTCAATTTTTACAGATTTGTAGTACATTTTTTCTATATACCTTTTTGCTCCATTTTTAAAACTGTTCAATGAGTTCGAATCATAAATAACACAGGAGAGTCGAATTCAAAACTTTCACCAAACCAAGGCCTCCAAAGACAAACAGGTAATATTAAACAGCTAAATTGATAATATCTATACTGACATAAAGTATGTATACTAAGTGATTAATTTACAATAAATCCCCCTATTTATAAAAACCCCCCTCTTTTACGTGGCATCCTACGAACAAAATGAATGGTTCCATAGTATCAGGTAAGACAAACTCATTTATTTGTTTATAAAAAATTTAAGACAATAATATGAAGTTTTAAAAACATATGTGAATAGCTGTTGGATAAACACATTGTCTGATAAATCACAGTAAATGTTTTGTAAAGTAAATTAAAATACACATAAATAGACCTAAGTGGAAAATAAACAGGAATAAAAAATCATTAGTTTGTGTCCAATTTTATTGTTCATTGGATATCTCAATTAATCTAAAAAATTGTCAGTTTTTATAATAAAAATAATGATTCCTAGGCAATTAATACCTTGCTGTGAAGATATATTTAACCTTACAATTTTCTTCACTGATAAATGGATTGTTTGCTGATGTTAGAATTTTCTATTAGATCAATAATGTATGAATGAGCGTGTGTTCTAGTTGAAGAGAGGGTGTGTTCTAGTTGAAGTTAGCGTGTGATCTAGTTGAAGAGAGCGATTGATCTAGTTGAAGAGAGTATGTGTTCTAGTTGAAGTGGGAGTGTGTTATAAAATTATTTTTATGTGTATGGATGGTTGAGTCAATACCACCATACCTGTATGGGTGTTTGGTGGTTCATCACCACCTCATGTGTATGGATGGGAGGGTCATAACAGTAAAAAAGTAGCAGCTTTTACTTAACCCAACCATCCGCCCTTACACGTACAGTGGTACTGAAATCACACGTACAATGGAAGCTGTAATTGAAGAGAGCGTGTGTTCTAGTTGAAGAGAGCGTATGTTCTAGTTGAAGAGAGCGTGTGTTCTAGTCGAAGAGAGCGTATGTTCTAGTTGAAGAGAGCGTGTGTCCTAGTCGAAGAGAGCGTGTGATCTAGTTGAAGAGAGCGTGTGTTCTAGTTGAAGAGAGCGTGTGTTCTAGTTGAAGAGAGCGTGTGTTCTAGTCGAAGAGAGCGTATGTTCTAGTTGAAGAGAGCGTGTGTCCTAGTCGAAGAGAGCGTGTGATCTAGTTGAAGAGAGCGTGTGTCCTAGTCGAAGAGAGCGTGTGATCTAGTTGAAGAGAGCGTGTGTTCTAGTTGAAGAGAGCGTGTGTTCTAGTTGAAGAGAGCGTGTGTTCTAGTTGAAGAGAGCGTGTGCTATAGTTGAAGAGAGCGTATGTTCTAGTTGAGGTGAGCGTGTGATCTAGTTGAGGAGAGCGTGTGATATAGTTGAAGAGAGCGGGTGTGTGAGTGTAAGTAAAATTAATTTTTTCTAAGCCTGTTAACTTACAATATTTCATTTTGTAATTATATATATATATATATATATATATATATATATATATATATATATAATTTAATTGTTATTTACTCTAGGTTTAAATAATTATTTTGTTGTATCATATTAGTTATTGTTACTTTCATTCAGGTTTAATTACTATATTTAAAGAGAAAATTGTCATTATTGTGATTATTTTTCGATCAGGTTAATTGGAAGAAGGGACTTTTTAGTCCTAACTTCGCCTGATTAAATAAAGTCGTTTTTCATTTGATTGTTCTTGCAATGCCCTTATGCGACTGGTGATTTTTATCTGACGAATGTCATTTGTGAAACATTTTTGTACATCTTGTTTTAATTTTTTTGTTTATTAATATATATTTTCCTTCACAATTATTTGAATTGACATATTAAATATCAGCTTGATTAAAGTTTTTAATTTAGAGTTATTTAGTATCTCATATTATTTATAATTTTAAAGGGAGGATTAAAAATTGACCTTTTATAGATAATTGTTTGTAAAAGGTAATTTCACAGTGGTTTTTTCATCTAACAAAATAAAAACAATTATTTTATAGTATCATAATAAATAATACCAAAACTGCTTAATGGTATTGATTGATTGTACAGTAATTTAATTGTGTATAAATATAAATAGGGTGGCTCAGTGGCTAAGGTTTCGGACTACGGAAGGCAAGTTCCAAGGATCGAATCCTCACTGAGCCAACGGCCGCTACTTCTCTCGTTGAGTGAAGTTCAAGCACAGGCCTGCAGGCCCATGTGGACTGGCGAGTGAAGTTAAACAGATTAAAAATTATATGATTGCCAATATCAATTAAATAAATTACATTTTTAATAAAATTGTACTTAAATTGTAAAGATTGTAAAAATAATTTCGAAGACTTCTGATATAAAACTAAAACTACTTCAAAGCAGTCAACTTTGATCAAACTGAGTTCGAGAATTTAGAGGAAGCAGTTTAGACGCACGGCGCGAGCCTTAGTTTCGACCCGCGGCTCAATTCAATGTTTGCTTTGCAAAATCACTCGGACCCTGAAAACCCTGATAACTAGATTGCAGCTGTGAGAATGGCAATAACAGAATAACTTCCACTGCCGGGGTCTAGCCGTTGTATTAATGGGAAAGTTGTGTTTATTTATCCTACTGATCGTGGATTTCTATAAGCTATAAATGCCCTTTTATAATATGTGTTATAAAAAGAATTAGTTACTAGATACATTTGCTTGAGAACAAAAGGTTGTGTGAGAACTTTTTGAAACGTTTTGTTATTTTTAATGTCTTGATGTAATTATATATATATATATATATATATATATATATATATATATATATATATATATATATATAATCGTTTGGTTTGTTGTTAGCTACCATTTGTTCATTTGAAAAAGCTGCTATGTATATTTGGATAAAGATCCAAAAGTCATGATGGCATATTCATTGAATAAAGATTTTAAGTGATCTCTTCTCACAAAGCTAAGTCCAATCCATCGAGCCATTTGAGACCTGCCTCACTGATTATGTTTATGCTGGCTAACCTTTCCGTAAAAGAGCGCAGGAGGCACTCTGTAACTAAGTGATCCATTGTTTGGATAGACTCCCCGCAATCACATGATTGATCCAGTGTCAATCCCCATTTTTACTTACAGTAATTGAATCTACCAATGCCAGTCCTGAACTGGTGATTATGAAGAGGTAGCAGAGATAATTGAAGCACGCACATCAATATGTTATTTGCAAGTTATTTGTTTCGTCAGGTATAAAAACTCCTCTCGTCTTCAGATGTCACTTACTACCTTAGCCTACACGTTCGACTAGTTTTTCCCTTAACCCATAATAATAAAAGAAAACCATAAAAACTACATGCTTATATAGTTGACTGATCTCTATAAGCTATAATACTAAGTTTGTTAAATGTTTATTCGCGTACTATATTAATTAAATGCAGCAAAAAGTAGACATGGTAAAGATACAGGATACATCTTACAACAGTCAACCGTAGTCTATAAGCATTTAGTTTTTAAGGCTTTCTTAAATTATTGTGGGTTAAGGAAAAAACTAGTTGTTAATGTAAAATAAGTAAGTAACACCTGAAGACGACAAGAGTTTTCACACCTGTCAAAACGTTGTCTTTGTTCGCTAAACACTTGAAGCGTTGGACATCTCCAATCATGTACTACCAATCATAAATACATTGAACGTGCTTTAGTAACATTTCCTATCTCAGTGGACTTGGTGTATCATATGGTCACTACTACAGTATGATGATCTGCTTACTGACCATGAATATCGCAGGTGGTCTCCAGTATGATGATCTGCTTTACCGACCATGAATATCGCAGGGGGTCTCCGATATTATGATGATCTGCTTACGTAGGCTCATCCGGCATATCAGGGGCCTTGCAAAACCCCACAGTACGACGATCCGCTTATTCCAACTTGACCCAGGTGGAAACACGCTGATCCCTTTTCTAAATATTGTACAGTATATTTAAAAAAATATGTAAAATACCAATTTCGAAACCTAGTATGGTGACAGAATATTGAATGGTGAATACAGCTGAAAGACGAAAAGCACCAGCACAGCGTTATCCTTATTACATTATGAAAACTTGTCTTAAAGTAGTTGGTAATTAAAGTGCGTGAAGTATTCGAGTTGTAAAGTGTATCTCACATACCAAGATGTGAAATAGATCCAATAAAACATCAAATCTAGGCAAAACATATCATGTAACCTGTTAAAAAAGAGGTTTCTCCTTTACTCATAAAATTGTACCATAATTAACTATATTCTAAATCCTAGTTAAGAAGAATTAATGTAAATCTAGGAACGAGTAGCTAAAAGAGAAATGCACTACTTAAAAAAGGAAAAGAGAATGCCAATAAAAATACTCTAAAGGACAAATATTCTGGCGTACCCAAATAAACAAAACATTGACGGTTCCAATTTCAATTAAGCACATGGTTGTATTTATATACAAATCCAAACACAATTCTTACGTACTCACAAATAAAAGCACACGGTTTTTTCGTATGAACTCCACTTAAGAGTTTTCAGAGCCTGTCGGCCATGTTGGTTTGAACTCCATGAGAACAATGTTATTTGCGAATCCATATTTTTTCGTTATTTATTGCCCAACATTTGTGTATGAGGTGTCATTTTAAACGTTATCATATTGCACAGTGGCTTTGCTTGTCATACTTTGAATTCATACGCCTAGTTTTGAAAAATAGGTGAAATTGAAAATTGTCTATATATATTTTTTTCTATAAAACTAATTAAGAATTTGGAAAGCCATACCAACTCGCATTTTAATTCTTGATCAAATTCCATTTGTCTGGAAAAATCAGTTTCAAAATAATTGTTTGATTTGGATACTCGTGATTGTATGTCCGGTTCGAAAATAACATTGTTTTTATGGAATAAAACCAACATGGCCGCCAGACTCCGACAGCGTCTGCAGACTCTCAACCTCTAATTCTACACGGTCCTAACCAACCTAAATACAAGGTTTTTTTTACTTCTAAAATCCGCTTAAACACAGAAAATTCTAGACGGTCCGTCTAGTCTTTAAACTTGGTTTTTGATAGTACTCACCCAAATTCATGTTTTTCTTTCTGGTTTGTGTAAAACAGGACTCAATATTACTAACCTTACCGTTCGTACCCATTTTCGTTTCAATAAAGTCATTTTTAATTTATTTTTAAACATACGAACGACTTTTAACGCTCCTTAAGTTACATATATTAACAATTATTGCCGTTGCAACAATTTAATGCGTTTTTTCAAGTAACATGTTCTTAATTTTGAGTTCAACCTGTTTTTTATTGAATTACAAATCGCTAGAGAAAGAGGGTTTTTGTGTAAATTCATTCCTTAATACTCATACAATTTAAAGAACGTATTCCTAAATTTCACGAGGTGTTTTGTAGAATTCATTTTGTTATGAGTCTTGGAATCTTTGTGACTAGAAACTATCGTGAGGGGCAGTTATACGATTGTTCATTTTTCATCGTACTTGCAGGTCGTGAACTACAAAACAATCAAAGAACACGTAGTTGCACTTCAAATCCGAACATGAGTATTTTCGATTTCTGTAACTATTATTTACCAATCAAAATAATATACTGTCATATTGTAATGGTTGGTCTATAGTGTATTTACACTATTTTAACTAAATGTTATCCATTTTTTTTTTTTTTTTTTTTTTTTTTTTTTTTTTTAAGGAGAGGCCGATCTCCTCCTTAACCTTACTCTGACCATTCCCCATAGACCATTGATCTGTGCGAGGAACTTAATCAGTCAAAGTAAGGGGGCGAACCTGTACAGTACAAGGTGAATATTACTGATAAAATCTTTCAGTCTAGGCCGGATTCGAACCAGCGCTATCTCTAACCCAAGCCCAAAGTCCTGACGCCTTAGACCACTCGGCCACCGGCTCGCCCATAATATAAAATATATAATATAAAATCATATAGATATAATAGATATAATAGAATAAATATAGATATAATATAAAATCATATATTATAAATGATCGATTCATTAAGAGCGGATTACATTAGGTGATTAAAGTTAGAAGAATGAGTTTCGGTGCAAAGTGCATCTAGTCAGTAATGATATGACCTCACTGTTCAGCACGAAAAGAAAACATTTTCTTCAAACATGGCGTTCAGTTCTCTGAGCTACGCATTTCCAATAATGACATGAATAAAACATTGTTAGTTTCTGCCGTTTGTTATTGATCTACGAAGAGCCATGGAATATTTACTGTTGGCCTACCATTCCAGAAACGATCGAAAGTTGATTGTTTCTTATACGATGCTCAAAAGATAAAAAAATCAGATTTTATTGAGAGGTATCACATTTTCATTCAAGTTTGTAACTGAAATGGCTACTTTGATAATGTGCTTTGGTCCTTGAAAAACTATATTTGTAAAGAAGGCATGTAAATAAATCATGCTGTTCACACCTCCAATAATGTTTATAAATATTTCATATTACTGTATATACGAGAAAATTCATAACAATTCAATTTCGTCATCCCATTTTCAGGAAAAGTATAACTGACTATAGTATTTACAAAGAAATACTCATACAAAAAAAAAGATATTTTGCTTTTAACTAAGCATTCTTTATTTCAAGGTTTACACTAAAACATAACTTTATATTTTCATACCTTTTTGAATATTGGGCAGCGAAATTATGTGAAACTTTTTAAAGTTGTGTACACAAATGTTAAACACAAGAAAAAAATTTATCAAATAATGCCAAATATTTTTGTGGCCAGCAATGAAATAACCACGTAGCTAATAATAATAATAATGAATAAGAGATTAGGGCTTCTTCTGTGTGGAACATAAAAAAATATTTATTTACTTGATTGAATATTTTGAAATTTAAAGAACTTTCACAATCAAAAATAATATAAAAAGGTTTTTTCAATTCTTTTAAATCACCTTGGTGCTTAACAAGCAGCTGAGAAAAACGGTGACAAAAAAGCTGCTAATTTAAATATGTTTTATATTGCATATTTATATTGCATAAACACGTATAAAAACAGCATTCGGGTTTTTCGCCGTTTTTCTCAGTGGCTCGTAGGCCTAAATTATGTGCATTCAATGAAATAGCAACATAAAAAGAGAAGGGGATAAATAAATATCACATTTCATAGAACAGTAAATGAAAAACCAAAGAGTAATGGATATTGACGAACTACTTGCACGTTTAGCCACATGGTACAGTTGCACGTAAGGTGACATCACGGCGTGTTCTTATATTATGTAACTTAAAAGACCACATAGAAGAATAAATAGAAAACCGAAGAGTAATAGATATTGACGAACTACTTGCACGTTTAGCCACATGGTACAGTTGCACGTAAGGTGACATCACGGCGTGTTCTTATATTATGTAACTTAAAAGACCACATAGAAGAATAAATAGAAAACCACAGAGTAATAGATATTGACGAACTACTTGCACGTTTAGCCACATGGTACAGTTGCACGTAAGGTGACATCACGGCGTGTTCTTATATTATGTAACTTAAAAGACCACATAGAAGAATAAATAGAAAACCACAGAGTAATAGATATTGACGAACTACTTGCACGTTTAGCCACATGGTACAGTTGCACGTAAGGTGACATCACGGCGTGTTCTTATATTATGTAACTTAAAAGACCACATAGAAGAATAAATAGAAAACCACAGAGTAATAGATATTGACGAACTACTTGCACGTTTAGCCACATGGTACAGTTGCACGTAAGGTGATATCACGGCGTGTTCTTATATTATGTAACTTAAAAGACCACATAGAAGAATAAATAGAAAACCACAGAGTAATAGTGATATTGACGAACTACTTGCACGTTTAGCCACATGGTACAGTTGCACGTAAGGTGACATCACGGCGTGTTCTTATATTATGTAACTTAAAAGACCACATAGAAGAATAAATAGAAAACCGAAGAGTAATAGATATTGACGAACTACTTGCACGTTTAGCCACATGGTACAGTTGCACGTAAGGTGACATCACGGCGTGTTCTTATATTATGTAACTTAAAAGACCACATAGAAGAATAAATAGAAAACCACAGAGTAATAGATATTGACGAACTACTTGCACGTTTAGCCACATGGTACAGTTGCACGTAAGGTGACATCACGGCGTGTTCTTATATTATGTAACTTAAAAGACCACATAGAAGAATAAATAGAAAACCACAGAGTAATAGATATTGACGAACTAC
Organism: Stictocephala bisonia; assembly: GCA_035578905.1. NCBI lineage: Eukaryota > Metazoa > Arthropoda > Insecta > Hemiptera > Membracidae > Stictocephala > Stictocephala bisonia. The sequence goes on from JAQJVL010000005.1 coordinate 8,492,923, forward strand.
TTGCACGTTTAGCCACATGGTACAGTTGCACGTAAGGTGACATCACGGCGTGTTCTTATATTATGTAACTTAAAAGACCACATAGAAGAATAAATGGAAAACCGAAGAGTAATAGATATTGAGGAACTCCTTGCACGTTAAAATTTACGATGCGGAGAATACAAACATATTTGGAGTTCAACATGGCAAGATCTTTTGATGGCCGTAGAACGTTTGGCACACATTTTTGGCCGATTTGGAATGGCACGTTTGGCACAGTCATTAGAGGGGATTAAGAAGGGTCAACCTGTAAGTTTCAGAAAGGCACGATTGGCACACACCACCCGGCCAGGTAGTAGCAGCCAGGTGGCCAGAATGCGGGAAAATGGGAACTTTTTTGCCCCCGCAAATTCCCTGCTGTGGTGCTTATTGAAGTAAGCAATTAACCTAACCTAACCTAACCTAACCTAACCTAACCTAACCTAACCTAACCTAACCTAACCTAACCTAACCTAACCTAACCTAACCTGCGGTAGATCACAGCTGCTACCCAGGTAGATCACGGATGCTACCCGAGTAGATCACGGCTGCTACCCAAGTAGATCACGGATGCTACCCAATTGGAACACGGATGCTACCCAAATAGATCATAATCTAACCTAACCTAACCTAACCTAACCTAACCTAACCTAGTGAGGTTTAAATTTAAAAATTTGTTATATCACGGGCAAATGACTGCCACGCAGAGTTGATGGGAATAATACAATTCCCGTTTTCCCTCGTTCGATGGCGTCTACCTGGTCGAGCGACTGTGCCAATCCTGCCTTTTCCAAGCAGGCGAGTTGACCCTACTTATTCCGCTCTAATGATTGTGCCAAAACTGCCATGGGCAGAAGGTCCAAAAATGTGTGCCAAACGTCCGATCCCCCTTTTGATGGTGTCTCAAAAGCGTCGCTCTTTTTTATAACATAGTGATTGAACTATCGTCAAAATGATTTATAGCATTTACACTGGCTTTATGGTATGTGTATAAATGTTATAGTCACGTAACCGGCGTGACGACAACACGATGTGTATATCACAGGTTCACCTAATTTTCTGATTAATACATAGCTCGCCCACTCTTTTGCGAATTCTTATCAACCACAGATTTTTACACCCATTTTACAGACTCTGAATATTTTCATACTTTGTGGTGTGTTGCCTTTTGTTTGGTATTGTCATTAACAGCACAGTGAGCAGTGAGTATTGACGGCCAACTGAGTAGCTTGCTGGCGCCACCCCCTCCAGTTGCACTTGCGTGATGTGACAGTCTTGTTCGTGCATGTATCATGCAATGACGTCAGCACACGTGTCGCACATTTCATTTATTCAGTTTTTTGTGACTTGACCTGACCATTTATTTTTATTGCACAATTGTTATAATTTTTACTCGTAAAAATATTAGTCATTTCAATAGATCCCTTCTTTTTGTGATGTTTATCATCACAGTATATCCTCTTTTTAGTTTCAATGAAACATACTTTGGTGTATGAACTATTTAGTGTCCCTCTACTATTGCAGTACACAGAACACTTTTTTATTCGCAAATCTTCAATTGAAGCTCAATGTCACTGCATCATGACGCAGTGAACTCATAGAACTAATTTCGTATTTTTTGGACTTGAAAATTAGTCATAAAATGATGAAGAATTGTTTATCTTTCTTAAACAGGATGAACTAGGTGAATCAGGATGAACATTCAGTTTACTGAATTGAATTACTTAGGGAACATCACGTAACGCTAAAATCTGCTTCTCAAACCCCCTTCCCCCCTGTACAACGGACTGGGGGGGGGGTGTAACGGATCGTATCTATTTTAAAGAAATGTGTTATGAGTAATTTGGATAATTATCGTCCAATTTCTGTCCTCTCATTCTTATAAGAGTTTTGACGGCTGATAATCCACAGAATGGAATAATTTTTTAACCGTGAATAAAATTTTTTCGCTTGCGTACTAATCCCAATTAAAAATTATGTAAGGCTGTCAGCAAACCCCCCTTAATTTTTTTCATCCACTTTCATGTATTTTTTTATTTATGATAAAGTAATTGTTTAGAATGTTCCGTTTGTTTTGTAATAGTGGAGAATACATTACTAATTTTAATATATATATATATATATATTTTTAAATCTTGTATTTTGGGGAAAAAAGATCAAATTTTATCAATGAATCCAAACAAATGATGGTTGAGATTTAATAGTCACGTAATGCTGCGTAGAACCCCTCCCCCACTCGCTCCCGTAACTGTGCATAATGCTGCCAAAAAAACCTCCCCCTCAAGGCGTTACGTAATTTAGGGACAGCCTCTTATGAAACTACTAAATTACTTTCCTGTTACTTCCTAGAAACATTTTCCACTACCAAACCCTCGATCGTTAACCTCACGCCTACAACAAACAGGTTCAAGATACCCTTAAAGACTTTTATACAATTCAAAGAGACTATCCAACCTAACAGTATATACAAAGGCCTACTTTACATATAAAAAAGAGTACAGTATCGAAAATAATTTATGACTGAAAGCTTAACCTAGTAACAAATTAAATCAGTAGAAGAGAAAATATTATTTCAATCAATTGCCTCTCCAACAATGGTACAATTGCATCTCTAACAATGGTACAATTGCCTCTCCAAAAATGGTACAACCACATCTCCAACAATGGTACAATTGCATCTCCAACAATAGTAGAATTATATCTCCAACAATGGTACAATTGCATCTCCAACAATGGTACAATTGCATCTCCAACAATGGTATAATTGCATCTCCAACAATGGTACATTACATCTCCAACAATAGTACAATTACATCTCCAACAATGGTACAATTGCATCTCCAACAATGGTAGAATTATATCTCCAACAATGGTACAATTGCATCTCATACAATGGTAGAATTATATCTCCAACAATGGTACAATTGCATCTCATACAATGGTACAATTGCATCTCCAACAATGGCACAATTGCCTCTCCAACAATGGTACAACTGCATCTCCAACAATAGTACAATTGCATCTCCAAATGTTTCGATCACAAATATTTGCTTGAGTATCAAGAATTCAAATAATATAGGAAACGTATAAACGATATTTTAATCCATCAAGTACGAAATATATTGAGTGGGGAAAAGACGTGGTTGGAGGTAGCATTACAAAAAGCAGTCAGATTCTATCTATAAAATATTGCTTCATCTTGATATATGAAGCAAATTCAAATAAAATCAGCTTATACCCTCATTACGAAGATTATAAACATATTAAAACGTAAGAATTACTCCCAACAAGGACCAGAATGGTCTGTGCGTAGGTGAGGAGTCCCTATCATACAAAGTAATACAAATCTTTGATAAACACGAAGAAAAATTGTATGAAAAAAATAATCTTAGTACTAAAAACTAATAAGACAAGAAATTATATTGAACAGACAGGGGATGGTTTGAGTATGACACCTAGTATAAAACTAATAAGACAAGAAATTACATTGAACAGACAGGGGATGGTTTGAGTTTGACACCTAGCATAAAACTAATAAGACAAGAAATTACATTGAACAGACAGGGGATGGTTTGAGTTTGACACCTAGTATAAAACTAATAAGACAAGAAATTACATTGAACAGACAGGGGATGGTTTGAGTTTGACACCTAGTATAAAACTAATAAGACAAGAAATTACATTGAACAGACAGGGGATGGTTTGAGTTTGACACCTAGTATAAAACTAATAAGACAAGAAATTAAATTGAACAGACAGGGGATGGTTTGAGTTTGACACCTAGTATAAAACTAATAAGACAAGAAATTACATTGAACAGACAGGGGATGGTTTGAGTTTGACACTTAGTATAAAACTAATAAGACAAGAAATTACATTGAACAGACAGGGGATGGTTTGAGTTTGACACCTAGTATAAAACTAATAAGACAAGAAATTACATGGAACAGACAGGGGATGGTTTGAGTTTGACACTTAGTATAAAACTAATAAGACAAGAAATTACATTGAACAGACAGGGGATGGTTTGAGTTTGACACCTAGTATAAAACTAATAAGACAAGAAATTACATTGAACAGACAGGGGATGGTTTGAGTTTGACACCTAGTATAAAACTAATAAGACAAGAAATTACATTGAACAGACAGGGGATGGTTTGAGTTTGACACTTAGTATAAAACTAATAAGACAAGAAATTACATTGAACAGACAGGGGATGGTTTGAGTTTGACACCTAGTATAAAACTAATAAGACAAGAAATTACATTGAACAGACAGGGGATGGTTTGAGTTTGACACCTAGTATAAAACTAATAAGACAAGAAATTACATTGAACAGACAGGGGATGGTTTGAGTTTGACACCTAGTATAAAACTAATAAGACAAGAAATTACATTGAACAGACAGGGGATGGTTTGAGTTTGACACCTAGTATAAAACTAATAAGACAAGAAATTACATTGAACAGACAGGGGATGGTTTGAGTTTGACACCTAGTATAAAACTGTACTGCCATAACATATTTTTTATATTAACTTACAAGGGAGCTGGAAGTAATTCAAAGAAGGTGGAAAAATATAAATATAAACATATGTACATATATGTGCACACATAGGCATAGATACAAATGTCGAGAAGGACTATACTGTCCTTAATTAATTTTATATGTACCCTATAAATACAACTGCACTTCTACTGGCTCCGAGTCAGGCTGACATTTCATAAGCTGATAATTATTACCGAATTGTGTATTTGCCAGAGTGTAGACGGATCGTAAAAGGGACTCAGCATAGTCAATATAAATCCGTGAGTTGGGTATGTGCGAATACATATCCTAACATTGACGACATTTTGATGTATCAAGCAAAATGGTACCACAAGAGAACGAAGATCCCAGCGCAATCGATATTTTGGGGTACCATGTCAGACAACATGGTGGCACTAAAGCAGACCCCAGCTCGAACGATATTCTGACGTTTCAAGCTGGTCGTGGCACTAGAGAAGTTACCAAATTCCAACACAAACTATGTTTCAATGTATCAAACAAGACGCTAGAACTGAGGAATGCAGATCATGACTTAATATTAAAAGCAATATGACCTGCAGATCTAAGAGCAAGCGATGCTTAAACTGTATCGTGCAGTTTGAACATGACAGGAACACGGGAGAGGGAGGGTGCTGTGCCACATCGTGCAGTTAGATGGACAGCCGCACGGGAGAGCGATACTCCTAAAACATGACATTTCATATCAGCCTTGCCTACCCTATCGGGCCACTTAATTGGTCAGGGCCATAAAATGTACCCTTATGAGAACTTTACATGGAGAGAGTTTGTAAAAAGGGAAATGGCACTAATAAAACACACACCGAATTACCGACAAGACCCAGATAATGAACTCTTAGATACTGGTATCCAGTGTGAATATACACAAATAAACTATATTTTAGTAGTATCTATTACTTGAGTTAGCATCATTATTAGCATTAACAATATATTTTTCATTTTTTATTGTAATTACAGAATATACTGACAGTTAATGTTGTTACATATATTATAAACTAGCTGTACCCACCCGCTTCACCGGTCAGTCACAGAACAAATATTGATTTTGATTAGGGGGCCTATGTAATAGAAATGTGCAGCAAGCTATCAGTTTACACTGTATCAAATTTATATCCAATTTAGAACAGCTGATGGATATAATGTACTACTGCACTCAATTATTTTTAATTTTAAAAGTCTAGCTACCAAAATGTTATTCAATTGGTTTTTGTTTAACAGTTGTTAATCAAATAAATCAATGAATTAATATAGCTCCATAAGAGTACCATTTGAATATGGAGGCAAGTGAGACGGAATCCTGAGGTCGAAGAGGAAAATCCTTTCTTAGTGACTCTCTAGGCGCCAAGATAAACCTATGTACAAAATTTCAAGTAATTGGACAGATAGTTTTGGAGAAATAGTGATGAGTGGTAAATGGCTTTTATATAATTAGTACAGTAAAACAATGTAAGCCTACTTTGAGAGGGAGCAAAGTAGAGCAATTATGGCTGTATGCAAATTAATATTGTAATCTTGCTATTTCAACTAGACTTTTGTTGTAGTTTACAAACTTTGATTGTCTAAAAAAATCAGAAAGTCTACTTTTAGAGGCCGTAAAGTATGGCAATTGACTTTAAAACAAAGAAATGTCGGGGTTCTCGCCATGTCGATGAACTGGCTATACATGTGTTAAAATTAAATTTAAAATTTTCCTATTGAAATCAGTTTGCTCTCTTAGATAAAAAAGTTTCAAAGTCTAGACAAATCTGTAAGTCTACTTTTAGAGGGCACAAATTACTGTAGTTGACTCTGAATCAATGAAATATCGGGTTTCTCTCCATGCCCTGTGAACTGGTTATGCATTTGATCAAATTAAATCAAATGTAAATTTCCGATTAAAATCAGTTTGTTCTCCTATATAACAAAGTTTCATACTCTAGAAAAATTTGTAAATCTACTTTTATAGGGCGCAAAGTAAGGTAATTGACTCTGAATCAGTGAAATATCATGTTTCTAGCCATGTCCTATGACCAGGGTATTCATGTGTTCAGATTAAATTGTATACTTTCCCATTAAGTACAGTATGTTCTCCTAGATAACAAAGTTTCACAGTCTAAAAAAAATCTGTAAGTTTATTTTTAGAGGCCGTAAAGTAAGGTAATTGACTCTGAATCAGTGAAATATCGTGTTCCTAGCCATGTTTAGCCATGTCCTATGACCAGGCTATTCATGTGTTCAGATTAAATTGTATACTTTCCCATTGAATAAAGTATGTTCTACTAGATAACAAAGTTTCATAGTCTAAAAAAAATCTGTAAGTTTATTTTTAGAGGCCGTAAACTAACCGTAAATTTATCCTCTACGTAAGGATAAAGGAGGTGAGAAAGAACAAACAGTCATAGGACAAAAGATGTAGATCGCCTCAAATCAGGTAAAGAAAATGGTATTGGTTTTGCTGAAGAACCGTTCATTTAGCTCTACAGTCCAATTAGAGAAACGCTGTTTTTGACATTTAAAATTGTTGGCACTAAAAAGGCTGCCGTCTTCGATTTACTAAGCATTTTTCAAAATCCCTTCTTATTGCTTATCTATAACATAAGACCTTTGACTCTACAAACTTTATGCCCCGTAGGCTTAGTACTTTTTTAGTTATAGCGATGAGTGAGTGAGTCAGTGGTATTTGCCTTTTAGAGGTCTACCTGAACCATGATTAATAATAGCTTTTGAATTAGTGATAGAATAATATCCATACAGGTGAGAATGGTAAAGACCCAAATGTTCATAATAATAGATCGTATTTAAAAACATAAGATGAAATTAAATGAAATCATACAAATTTTGTTCATTTTAACTATGACATCTGCGTAATATGTTTATTTTAACCAGAGTCAATGTTTATTACAACCACGAGTTGGAGTTTAGGCCTACTCTAAATTTTAGGGTGGTTTTAGATGTGGAGATTTGTGGAAATTTTAGTTGTGATAACAAAATGGGGATTATCTTTGTTGATGAAAACAGATATTATTTATCATCGGAGTTCAAATTCAAAATACTGAGGCTCAATTTCCCATAACCATTTTTGATCTTATGATATCATCACATATTTAATTAGGGGAAATATAGGACCTTGTAGTCGCAACATTGCAAACGGTTACAATTTTATGTGTTTATTACAACAAAAATGCTTAGTTTAATATTATCTTTACCTCCAAGAGAAGGTTAATACATATTTAGATTAATCCATTTATCATATTATTCAAATTAATAGGGTTGTATCTATTTTAAAGAAAGGTGATAGGACTAATTTGAATGATTTTCATCCAGTTTCTATCATGTCATTTTTTCAAGAGTTTTGGCGGCTAATTTTCTCCAGTCTTGAATATTTTTTTACTGCGAATAAAGTTTTTCTTATATATATAAGAATATATGACAGCAGGGGGGGGGGAGTTCATACGAAAATCCGACAATTTTTAAATCAGTATTTTGTTAAAGACTCCTAAAATCGTTTACGTCAGAGGGTCGTAGTCGGAGCACGTTCTTGGCCCGATGTGAATGCTAGTCCATTATACCACCTCCCCTCTCCCCCCGCATGCCAATGACCCACAATAGCTGCCAATTCCAGCCTCTATCTAGATTGTAGTCATAATTTGAACTCGCTCCCAGTACAGAAAATGTCAACTTATAATGGTATATGATTTACCACAATTGATGAATGTTCATCACCTGCTATTCTATTACTATATGACTACTAAACTACTAAATCAGTAGTTCACAGTACATGTGCATGATTTGCATATTTTAACACGAATTTAAAGTAAATATTACATTACATTCATGTTCAAACGTGCAAATTATGCACATGATCTGTGAACCCTTGATCTAGCGTTCACAGATCATGTGCATAATTATGAAGTTCAGTAATTGGTCAATATTTGGTTGATTTTTCTGACCTCAGTTATACGTTATTATAAGCTGGAATTAAATATAAGCTGAAACATGATTCATTAGTTTTAATTTATTAGGGATGATATGCTGATATATCTTAAATCACTTAATTGATTGTAAAAAAAATCAATTTTACAAATAGTAAAAATGTTTGCGTATGATCTCGAATAAACATTTCAGTTCCATGACTTTAGTTATTCATATATTTTTATCACTGTAGTTATTGTTATAAATGTATTATGATTTTTTTACATGCCTATTGTGTATGCAGCAAATGAAAACGAAACATCTATTTATAATAATGAATATTAGTTTGTCGTAATTTTTGTGAGTAAAAATATTTTCCATATGACTGCTGTTTAAAATTTCAAAAGGAAAATCTTAATTGATTTATATTAATTTTTCGAATCATAACTTATCTTTTAGTTTAAAAATGATTGTATTTAATCTTTTGATTAATTTTAAAAAATATGTTACTTTGTATGTTTTTTTGTTTAGGTTTAGATGTGTGCACTATTATATATTCTTTATAAGATCCCACTCACTCGTACAGATAAAATAATTACCTGTGTGAGCACTTTTCCCACACCCACCCTCCCACACACGTACGGTGGTATGGATGTAAATTTATTTGTTTCATACTTATTTATATATAAGCTACAAAATACTAATACAGATTTAGTTTAGTCCAAGACGAGAAAGCTTGGAGGGTTGATAAGAAAATTCGACAATTTTAAAACTATCTTTTGTTTAATTTTCTGGTCTTTACATACTATAACAATTATTGTTACAGGTGTCATTACCACTGTATGTGTATGGTTGGATGGGTGGATCATCATCACCACCTTTAAGTGTACTGGCGGGCGGGAGGGTCATCGCCACTGTAAGTATATGTGTATAGGGTATGGGTAGACGCCCTTTAGCCGAAATCACTGGGTATCATCACCACTGTACGTGTATCAGTGGGTGGGACGGTCATCACCGACGCACGCGTGTGTGGGGTGGGTTGTAGTGATAGCAAAGTGAGAGGATTTGAGGTTGTGTTGGTAACTGTCATCGGAACTACGATACAGATTATTTATTTATGGAAAACTAACTTGTGATGTAAAATATTTTGAGGTTGTGTTGGTAACTGTCATCGGAATTACGATACAGATTATTTATTTACGGAGCACTAACTTGTGATGTAAAATGTTTTGAAGTTGTGCTGGTAAATGTCATCAGAACTACGATACAGATTATTTATTTATGGAAAGCTAACTTGTGATGTAAAATATTTTGAGGTTGTGTTGGTAACTGTCATCGGAATTACGATACAGATTATTTATTTACGGAGCACTAACTTGTGATGTAAAATGTTTTGAAGTTGTGCTGGTAAATGTCATCAGAACTACGATACAGATTATTTATTTATGGAAAACTAACTTGTGATGTAAAATATTTTGAAGTTGTGTTGGTAACTGTCATCGGAACTACGATACAGATTATTTATTTATGGAAAACTAACTTGTGATGTAAAATATTTTGAGGTTGTGTTGGTAACTGTCATCGGAATTACGATACAGATTATTTATTTACGGAGCACTAACTTGTGATGTAAAATGTTTTGAAGTTGTGCTGGTAAATGTCATCAGAACTACGATACAGATTATTTATTTATGGAAAACTAACTTGTGATGTAAAATATTTTGAAGTTGTGTTGGTAACTGTCATCGGAACTACGATACAGATTATTTATTTATGGAGCACTAACTTGTGATTTAAAATCTTTTGAAGTTGTGTTGGTAACTGTCATCAGAACTACGATACAGATTATTTATTTATAGAAAACTAACTTGTGATGTAAAATGTTTTGAAGTTGTGTTGGTAACTGTCATCAGAACTACGATACAGATTATTTATTTATGGAAAACTAACTTGTGATGTAAAATATTTTGAGGTTGTGTTGGTAACTGTCATCGGAATTACGATACAGATTATTTATTTACGGAGCACTAACTTGTGATGTAAAATGTTTTGAAGTTGTGCTGGTAAATGTCATCAGAAATACGATACAGATTATTTATTTATGGAAAACTAACTTGTGATGTAAAATATTTTGAAGTTGTGTTGGTAACTGTCATCGGAACTACGATACAGATTATTTATTTATGGAGCACTAACTTGTGATTTAAAATCTTTTGAAGTTGTGTTGGTAACTGTCATCAGAACTACGATACAGATTATTTATTTATGGAAAACTAACTTGTGATGTAAAATGTTTTGAAGTTGTGTTGGTAACTGTCATCAGAACTACGATACAGATTATTTATTTATGGAAAACTAACTTGTGATGTAAAATATTTTGAGGTTGTGTTGGTAACTGTCATCGGAATTACGATACAGATTATTTATTTACGGAGCACTAACTTGTGATGTAAAATGTTTTGAAGTTGTGCTGGTAAATGTCATCAGAACTACGATACAGATTATTTATTTATGGAAAACTAATTTGTGATGTAAAATATTTTGAAGTTGTGTTGGTAACTGTCATCGGAACTACGATACAGATTATTTATTTATGGAGCACTAACTTGTGATTTAAAATCTTTTGAAGTTGTGTTGGTAACTGTCATCAGAACTACGATACAGATTATTTATTTATGGAAAACTAACTTGTGATGTAAAATGTTTTGAAGTTGTGTTGGTAACTGTCATCAGAACTACGATACAGATTATTTATTTATGGAAAACTAACTTGTGATGTAAAATATTTTGAGGTTGTGTTGGTAACTGTCATCGGAATTACGATACAGATTATTTATTTACGGAGCACTAACTTGTGATGTAAAATGTTTTGAAGTTGTGCTGGTAAATGTCATCAGAACTACGATACAGATTATTTATTTATGGAAAACTAACTTGTGATGTAAAATATTTTGAAGTTGTGTTGGTAACTGTCATCGGAACTACGATACAGATTATTTATTTATGGAGCACTAACTTGTGATTTAAAATCTTTTGAAGTTGTGTTGGTAACTGTCATCAGAACTACGATACAGATTATTTATTTATGGAAAACTAACTTGTGATGTAAAATGTTTTGAAGTTGTGTTGGTAACTGTCATCAGAACTACGATACAGATTATTTATTTATGGAAAACTAACTTGTGATGTAAAATGTTTTGAAGTTGTGTTGGTAACTGTCATCAGAACTACGATACAGATTATTTATTTATGGAAAACTAACTTGTGATGTAAAATATTTTGAGGTTGTGTTGGTAACTGTCATCGGAATTACGATACAGATTATTTATTTACGGAGCACTAACTTGTGATGTAAAATGTTTTGAAGTTGTGCTGGTAAATGTCATCAGAACTACGATACAGATTATTTATTTATGGAAAACTAACTTGTGATGTAAAATATTTTGAAGTTGTGTTGGTAACTGTCATCGGAACTACGATACAGATTATTTATTTATGGAGCACTAACTTGTGATTTAAAATCTTTTGAAGTTGTGTTGGTAACTGTCATCAGAACTACGATACAGATTATTTATTTATGGAAAACTAACTTGTGATGTAAAATGTTTTGAAGTTGTGTTGGTAACTGTCATCAGAACTACGATACAGATTATTTATTTATGGAAAACTAACTTGTGATGTAAAATATTTTGAGGTTGTGTTGGTAACTGTCATCGGAATTACGATACAGATTATTTATTTACGGAGCACTAACTTGTGATGTAAAATGTTTTGAAGTTGTGCTGGTAAATGTCATCAGAACTACGATACAGATTATTTATTTATGGAAAACTAACTTGTGATGTAAAATATTTTGAAGTTGTGTTGGTAACTGTCATCGGAACTACGATACAGATTATTTATTTATGGAGCACTAACTTGTGATTTAAAATCTTTTGAAGTTGTGTTGGTAACTGTCATCAGAACTACGATACAGATTATTTATTTATGGAAAACTAACTTGTGATGTAAAATGTTTTGAAGTTGTGTTGGTAACTGTCATCGGAACTACGATACAGATTATTTATTTACGGAGCACTAATTTGTGATTTAAAATCTTTTGAAGTTGTGTTGGTAACTGTCATCAGAACTACGAAACAGATTATTTATTTATGGAAAACTAACTTGTGATGTAAAATGTTTTGAGGTTGTGTTGGTAACTGTCATCAGAAGTACGATACATATTATCTATTTACGAAAACTAACTTGTGATGTAAAATGATTTCTTAACATTTTACATTGAGCTATTCTGAATGAAAACATAGTACAGGTACTAATTAAGTTGTGGTAATTAATTAACACTCCACGCAGATAGTGCCTTTATAGTGATGACACCCAGTAATGGTTTTACTTGCTCGTCGTGACACTAATGTCTAATTCAACATCATGAGAGCAACTGAACATAGCCCGATCACCAGCTCATATTTTCTGGATGAAGTAGGACGGAAGTGGATGGAAATATAATCGAGTCACTTAAGCAGCTGTGCTAACCCTGTGTTCACCAAATGAAATATTTCTCTCCAATTACTCCCAACGTAGTTGATTTAGAGCTTAACTAACATATTAACTTAAGGGACCCGACTACAAGAACTACTTCTTGTATATTTAAGTGTTACATTTTTATTCGAACGTTTGGTTCTTAAAATATTAAAAAATATTTTGGTGTGTATTCGGCTCATTACATTCATATAATTTAAAATAGATAATCATGGCACACTCCTGCGTTCATGATAAATTGACATCATTTACGAATTATTTTCAATGTATGCCAACATTTGTATTTAAAACGATCAAAGACATTTGGAGTAAACATTAAAGCTACCCATCATTTGCGCTTGGGTTGACATAGGAATAGAGTTAAATAAGTATTATTCATCTGAATAATGAAAAATATGTTATTTTTAATAAAAATTCGGTTTCAACAGTTTTTATTTATGTGGCAAAGTTCAGACTATTTAGTCCTCTTTTCCACTTGATCACAAATTAATTGTATTAATGAATCAAACTAACTTACATGACAGAACATTTATTTTATTTTATCTTTAATTTAACTCAATAATTTCATCAACCATCCTTTTCAAATAAACCACTTACATGACAGAAAATTTACTTTATTTTAACTTTAATTTAACTCAAAACTGTTTTCATATCATCAACCATCCTTTTAAAATACTGTGTAAAATGACTATAAAATAATATACTGTACTATTTTCAGACAATAATAATGACAATAGGTTAGGTTAGTGAGTGATAAGATAAAAAAGTACTGAATTTTGTATTTATGAAAGTGCATGAATATGAAAAGTCATTGCACAATTAAGACACTCTCTTGCCAAAAATTGCCTTCTGCAGCTTCTAAGATTTTACAAACAAGTTTGAAACCTCGTTTTATAACAGAATCGTTCTTTTCAAAGAAAAGAGAGTGGCAGAACCTTTGAACTTGAGAACGCACGTAAGGGTTAGATGGGTGAATTATCTCCATCAGGGCCGGGGTAAGCAAAGTGCGCAGCCGCGTAGGGCGCCAGGAAAAAGGGGGGCGCTAGGCAATATTCAAGGCTAGAAGTTGATCGTTGATTCACTTCGCTTAGTTCAAACTGTGGGAGTAAGGCGTAGTCTATAGCGTAAAGTGGAACCTCGTGAGCATGCGTATACCACTACTACTCGAGTTACTGTTATTTCCAAATTGACACAAAACCTTACTATCGATGAAACTTTAAATACACATCTGCTCCCTCCACTAATGGCTATAAAAAGCGGTTGACATTAGTTCCCTCAGGCACCGTGGAAGAACACAGCGCTAGTGATGTTCCTATTGTAAATAATGCTCGACAATACGTCATCTGTTGCTGTTTATTAATTTTAAATAGCTTGTAGCAAATATAATTCAGTCATTAGTTCAAGGTAACTACTGAAATCTATAAAACCCCACATAAGAAGATACTCAGTCAATCACCAAGCAGTACCTACTAGGCAAAAGTAGTTTGCCAACAGCAATTATTGTAAATTCAACAATAATTGTGCCATACATAAGGCAGTTTATCTAATTTTACTTTATTATCTACTATTTCTTTTAATTTCCTAAGCAACATCCATAACATAAGTTCACGCTATCTACCTGCATTCAGTCCAGGAACCGTTTTACTTCAATACTCTACCAATAGAGGTCAGGACGATGTCTATCTGTGACCTAAACCAAATAACAAAACCTGTTAATTTTTCATGTCGTTCAACTCGCCCCACTTTCTACCAAACCTCCGCCACCGCTCTACCCCGCTAAAAGTTGTATTATTTTAAGAACTTGTAGCTCAGAAGTGTGTTTTAGTTCTATCCCCTTTTATTGTTAACAATTAACAAGAAGTCAAGGTTTAATTTTGTATAAAGTGTGCTTCAGGAGTTCAAAAGGGTGCACCCAAGAAGACAGCCAGTGTAACATATTAAAAAAAAGGACACTAAAGGTCAGTGAACTCTATTTACAAATCATTTTAATGAATACAGTCCATTTAAAATTAAAGCTGAAACTCGATATACCAGAAAAACGCTCAATAATAATTAATAATGTTTGACAGCACTTCTTATTGGAAATATTATAATTTGTAAAGAATAAACTTTACAATTCCAATAATATAATACTATCTACAAGTCAGTCAAAAGTAATGTGGTAATGTGGTAAGTAATCTTACTACATTACCAGAATACCACCAAAAGTAATGTGGTCAAAAGTAATGTGGTAAGTAATGTCAAAAGTAATGCCGCTTAATGTGGCATTTCGTTGTCAAAGGCAACATCATATGACAACAACAACGATCTCACCCATTTCAGAGCGTAATTAACACATAGGAAAAATCTGAAAATAAAACATACACAGAAAGAATGAAATACAAGCAATTATGTGTTTATGTGTGGCTTCACTACAAGGCAACTGCTCGTCCTGGAATAGGTGTGGTACACATAAACGTTGTTATCACCTGGGCACCTTACACTATCTGACTGATGAATTTAATAATTAACTGACAGTCTTCCTGAAACAGGTGCATTTCTACTTTCAAAGAACGAAAACTGTTTAGTTAAAAACAGTACTGTTTACTTTATAATTTATTTATAGGAGTATAATGATGATACTATATAATAGTCAAACTGTTAGTATGATTTTGTATAATAAACATATAAATTTTCTATTGTAAATTTTGCCTTTTAATAAATCAGGCAAACTAACGTAAACGTAAGATTTACATGAAAAATGGAAATTTCAATAAAATAAATGTACGCCCCTCTTAACTTTTCGCTCTACTGCCATTTATCCCTCTAACAGCCCTCTAACACAGTACAGTACAAGGTGAATATTACTGTATTCTGATAAATACCGATCCAGGCCAAAATTCGAACCTGCCCAATCTCTTATGCGTCTGCAAAGGCTGTCAGAGGCTGTCGTCCATGTTGTTTTTAATCCCATAAGAACAATGTTATTTTATAACCGGACATACGATCACTCGTATACAAACTAAACAGTTAGTTTTTTTAATGGATTTTTCAAAAAAAAAATTGCATTTGATCAAGGATTAAATTGCGCATTGGAATTGTTTTGTGAATTCATAATTAGTTTTGTAGACAAATTATAATAATATTATGTTTTATTTTTTTATTTTGACTTATTTTTCAAAACTAAGAGTATATATTTAAAACATTAAAAGCAAATCCAAAGCGCAATATGATTACCGTACATTCAGATTGATACCTCATACACAACTTTTGGTCAATAAATAATGATAAAATGTGGATTCCCGAATAACATTGTTCTTATGGGATTAAAACTAACGTGGCCGACAGCCTTTAACTCAGGTTCAAAGTCCTGATTACGTAGACTGCTCGGAGACATAATACTCTCAGCATTCAAGAAACTGTCAGGTGACAAAGTAAATATTAACTAATTACACCCAAATACCAGAGGTCAGAGATTGTTTTTGATTTAAAAGTCTGAAATAACATACAAATTAAATCTCGATCGGGATTTAAACGAATTATGAATTAAAGTTATTTGATTTGATATGGTGTGTAGAGTGGTGATCGTGTCGCTCACAGGTTACAAAGGATGCAAGTGGCTCAACGTGCGCATGCGCACATACGTGTTGGTCACCCGATACCATCACTTGGCGCCACACGAGGAGTTTTCCTGGCAACGTCGCTCTACGATTCTCAAATCACTGGGCAAATCGAGTAGTCAAGTGTAATTTTCAGCCAACGAAAATCAAATCGTCGGACGATCAAGTTCCCGAAAATCATATAGAGGACAATATATACAGATAATATTCGTCCCACATATTGATTATATTACTACAGATGTTAAGATAAATTACTCGAAAGGAATTTTCCCAATACATCACTCATATAAATATAAAATATATTTTAGTTCTAAACTAACAAATTGGAAGAAGGCCAAAAGGGCTCCTTGGCCGAAAAGCCTAATGTCTGAACAAATAAAAAACACACGTAATGTGATGCCAGAGAACAAAAACACACGAATTGATTATTTATCGGGTCTTAACAAAGAGATTAAGGAAACAGAGGTCTCATCCAATAGTGCGCTAAATGTGTGTTGAGTGTTCTCCACTTTGCCATGCGGTGAGAGGGCCAGAACCTTGTCAGCCTTTCCTT
This sequence comes from Stictocephala bisonia, assembly GCA_035578905.1. Lineage (NCBI taxonomy): Eukaryota > Metazoa > Arthropoda > Insecta > Hemiptera > Membracidae > Stictocephala > Stictocephala bisonia. The sequence goes on from JAQJVL010000005.1 coordinate 8,510,086, forward strand.
TATTATCCCCAAATCCTCAAAGATTAACATAGTAATTATATATCGTAAGGTATGTTATCAGCTACCATAGATTAATTTGAAAGAAATCTGTTTTATATATATCAAGATCCAAAAGTCATGTTATATATTAATGAAAATAAAAATATAAAGTGGTCTCCAGTCACAAAGATAAATCCAATCCATCAAGCCAATTAAGACCTGCCTCACTGATTCTGTTTATGCTAGCTAATCCCTCCGTAAAAGAGCTCAGGGGCAATATATAACTATATGATCCATTATTTGGATTTATCTATTGTTAATCCCTATTTAGATTTCCATTAGGTGTTAATAATTCAAGCGATTAACCAGTGTTCATTCACTATGAGAGAGGTTCATCTATCTTCTGGTATTGACGTATCGTTAATAAGGAACTTATTTCGTCATTGACCTTTACAATTGCCTTCATTGGGCTTTTTGTTTTATATATATATATATATATATATATATATATATATATATATATATATATATATATATATATATATATTTCCTACGAACTTTCATTTAGTATACTAAATTTTCTGTATTGGTATTATTCATAAATAGTATGCACAAAAAAAAAAAAAAAAAACCAATCCACAAAAACTAACAAATCTAACTAAACAACAACAATAGCCTTAGTAGCTGACAAACATAAATAATTCACTGCTTAATGCAACTCCGCTGATTAATATTAACAACGTATAAATGAATCCAACATTACATCAAAATAAATATAGTTTGTAATACTATAGCAAATTTGAGTCGAGAGATTTGAGTTGATCAGTGATTACTAGGCAACAGTACATAAACTTCAAACAGACTTATTTTTGAAAATTATAAAATATGCTTATACATATAAAAGCCTAATATATATTATATTAACAATACACTAGTAAAATATTTTTTAATTTTGGATTTTTGACGTTAGACTTACCTTTTAACCAACTCACTATATTGTGTTTTCGACGTAAGAGGGTGAACGGATGAGATAGTACACTCGTTAGTAAGCTAATCGACTTAGGAGGGTGAAAGGATGTAATAGTACATTCGTGAGTAGAGTAATGGACGTAGAAGGGTGAAAGGATGTAATAGTACATTCGTGAGTAGAGTAATGGACGTAGAAGGGTGAAAGGATGTAATAGTACATTCGTGAGTAGAGTAATGGACGTAGAAGGGTGAAAGGATGTAATAGTACATTCGTGAGTAGAGTAATGGACGTAGAAGGGTGAAAGGATGTAATAGTACATTCGTGAGTAGAGTAATGGACGTAGAAGGGTGAAAGGATGTAATAGTACATTCGTGAGTAGAGTAATGGACGTAGAAGGGTGAAAGGATGTAATAGTACATTCGTGAGTAGAGTAATGGACGTAGAAGGGTGAAAGGATGTGATAGTACATTCGTGAGTAGAGTAATGGACGTAGAAGGGTGAAAGGATGTAATAGTACATTCGTGAGTAGAGTAATGGACGTAGAAGGGTGAAAGGATGTGATAGTACATTCGTGAGTAGAGTAATGGACGTAGCAGGGTGAAAGTATGTGATAATACACTCGTTAGTAGGCTAATCGACTTAGGAGGGTGAAAGGATGTAATAGTACATTCGTGAGTAGAGTAATGGACGTAGAAGGGTGAAAGGATGTAATAGTACATTCATGAGTAGAGTAATGCACGTAGAAGGGTGAAAGGATGTAATAGTACATTCGTGAGTAGAGTAATGGACGTACAAGGGTGAAAGGATGTAATAGTACATTCGTGAGTAGAGTAATGGACGTAGAAGAATGAAAGGATGTAATAGTACATTCGTGAGTAGAGTAATGGACGTAAGAGGGTGAAAATATGTAATAGTACATTCGTGAGTAGAGTAATGGACGTAGAAGGGTGAAAGGATGTGATAGTACATTCGTGAGTAGAGTAATGGACGTAGAAGGGTGAAAGGATGTGATAGTATACTCGTTAGTAGGCTAATCGACTTAGGAGGGTGAAAGGATGTAATAGTACATTCGTGAGTAGAGTAATGGACGTAGAAGAATGAAAGGATGTAATAGTACATTCGTGAGTAGAGTAATGGACGTAGAAGGATGAAAGGATGTGATAGTACATTCGTGAGTAGAGTAATGGACGTAGAAGGATGAAAGGATGTGATATAACACTCATTAGTAGGCTAATCGACTTAGGAGGGTGAAAGGATGTGATAGTACATTCGTGAGTAGAGTAATGGACGTAGAAGGATGAAAGGATGTGATAGTACACTCATTAGTAGGCTAATCGACTTAGGAGGGTGAAAGGATGTAATAGTACATTCGTGAGTAGAGTAATGGACGTAGAAGGATGAAAGGATGTGATAGTACACTCATTAGTAGGCTAATCGACTTAGGAGGGTGAAAGGATGTAATAGTAGATTCGTGAGTAGAGTAATGGACGTATAAGGGTGAAAGTATGTGATAATACACTCGTGGGTAGAGTAATCGATCTAGGAGGATGAAAGGATGTGATAATACACTCGTGGGTAGAGTAATCGATCTAGGAGGATGAAAGGATGTGATAGTACACTCGTCAGTATAGTAATCGCCGTAGCAGGGTGAAAGGATGTGATAGTACACTCGTGAGTAGACTAATGGATGTAGCAGGGTGAAAGGATGTGATAGTACACTCGTGAGTAGAGTAATGTATGTAGCAGGATGAAAAGATGTGATAGTACACTCGTGAGTAGAGTAATGGACGTAGTAGGGTGAAAGTATGTGATAATACACTCGTGGGTAGAGTAATCGATCTAGGAGGGTGAAAGGATGTGATAGTACACTCGTGAGTAGACTAATGGATGTAGCAGGGTGAAAGGATGTGATAGTACACTCGTGAGTATAGTAATCGCCGTAGCAGGGTGAAAGGATGTGATAGTACATTCGTGAGTAGAGTAATGTATGTAGCAGGATGAAAAGATGTGATAGTACACTCGTGAGTAGAGTAATGGACGTAGTAGGGTGAAAGTATGTGATAATACACTCGTGGGTAGAGTAATCGATCTAGGAGGGTGAAAGGGTGTGATAGTACACTCGTGAGTAGACTAATGGATGTAGCAGGGTGAAAGGATGTGATAGTACACTCGTGAGTATAGTAATCGCCGTAGCAGGGTGAAAGGATGTGATAGTACATTCGTGAGTAGAGTAATGTATGTAGCAGGATGAAAAGATGTGATAGTACACTCGTGGGTAGAGTAATTGCCGTAGCAGGGTGAAAGGATGTGATAGTACTCTCGTGAGTAGACTAATGGATGTAGCAGGGTGAAAGGATGTGATAGTACACTCGCGAGTAGAGTAATGGACGTAGAAGGATGAAAGGATGTGATAGTACACTCGTGAGTAGACTAATGGATGTAGCAGGGTGAAAGGATGTGATAGTACACTCGCGAGTAGAGTAATGGACGTAGAAGGATGAAAGGATGTGATAGTACACTCGCGAGTAGAGTAATGGACGTAGAAGGATGAAAGGATGTGATAGTACACTCGTGAGTAGACTAATGGATGTAGCAGGGTGAAAGGATGTGATAGTACACTCGCGAGTAGAGTAATGGACGTAGAAGGATGAAAGGATGTGATAGTACACTCGCGAGTAGAGTAATGGACGTAGAAGGATGAAAGGATGTGATAGTACACTCGTGAGTAGACTAATGGATGTAGCAGGGTGAAAGGATGTGATAGTACTCTCGTGAGTAGACTAATGGATGTAGCAGGGTGAAAGGATGTGATAGTACACTCGTGAGTAGACTAATGGATGCAGCAGGGTGAAAGGATGTGATAGTACACTCGTGAGTAGACTAATGGATGTAGCAGGGTGAAAGGATGTGATAGTACACTCGTGAGTAGAGTAATGGACGTAGAAGGATGAAAGGATGTGATAGTACACTCGTGAGTATAGTAATCGCCGTAGCAGGGTGAAAGGATGTGATAGTACACTCGTGAGTATAGTAATCGACGTTGGAGGATGAAAGGATGTGATGGTACACTCGTGAGTATAGTAATCGACGTTGGAGGATGAAAGGATGTGATAGTACACTCGTGAGTATTGTAATTGACGTAGGAGGGCGAAATGATGTGATAGTACACTCGTGAGTATAGTAATGGACGTAGGAGGGTGAAAGGATGTAATGGTACACTCGAGAGTAGGCTAATCGACGTAGGAGGGAGAAAGGAGATGAAGGGTGGGTTTATATTAGCTTGCTCAGTTGTCAGATCTCATTTTCTTTAGCAACCTCATTTCCATTTATTTGTTCGCTTAAGTTAGGTATTTTGCTTTAAAATACATGCTAAGCACAGTATTTGTAGAGTGGTTTTCAAGTAAAAATTTACCTTGGAGAAACCTTAAATAAGTAAAGGTTTTCTTTAAGATAAGTAAAATCCATAGACCATAAAACATAAATGGCATTTAACCTTCTAAATTTGAACTCCTGTTGAAATTATATTTGTAAAAAGCTGTTACAATGAATGTGATACTCATGTGTGATATTGTTACTGCAATTCCCAACCCAGATCTTATCAAATAATTAAATGTTATTATGACCAAAACTAATATCCCATTACATGAAATAGAAACACCACCACTAAGCAAATAATAAAACCTAAATTGTGGAATAAAACAATAATTTAAATCAAAGTTTTTTAAAAATCAAATATATCATAGGGGTGCATTAAATATTTAAATTATAATTCATTATTATCAAACATACTTGGTGAAAAGAAAATGTATTGAGTAAAATTAAACACAATTTGTTTGACATTTCACGTTGAATAAAAATAAATGAGGTTAAAATACATATTGTCTATTATATAAAGATTGAAAAGGAGCTCAAGTATGATCACTCTTGACAGTCATTAGCAAGGAAAAAGCACATTGAGCAAACAGCGTATAACAAGCGCACAGGAGCATATTTAATGGTTTATATTCTTTCTCATTAGACACATGTTTGTTATATTCTATTAAATGGATTTAGAAGCCATCATAAAAGGGACGGAAATTTTGCAAAGCTGCCCAGCTAAACTTTTGCTGAGTTGATCTCTCGTAGTTAGGAAGTTACGTTATGGCCGTTGATAACAGGTTGAGTTGTATTACCCTCCTGGTTCAGAAGTCACGTAAAGCCGTTGTCCTTAATGTTAAGTGGCGCCTCTCTCGGCGTTCTATCAAGGTAAGTCGTTAGACCCACATCAAGTACTTAAAACTCACGTGATTAGGAAGTCACGAAAATTTGTTAGTCTCAAATTAAGTGCTTACAACACTCGTGGTTAGGGAGTCATGTAAATTCTTTAGCCACACTTAAAGTATTTACAACTCTCGTGGTTAGGGAGTCATGATGTTCGTTAGTGCACGTTATAAGCTTAAATCTTTCGTGGTTAGGACGTTACTAAGATTCTTTAATCACAAATTAAGTGCTTTTAACTCTCGTGGTTAGGAATTCACGTAAATTCATTAGTCACAATTAAGTTCTTACAACCCTCATGTTTAGGGAGTCGTGTTTGCTTGTTAGTGCACGTTAAGAGGTAAATCTTTCGTGGTTAGGACATTGCTGAGATTCTTTAATCATCACAAATTAAGTGCCTACAATTCTCTGGAAAATAAGTTACTTAAATTCTTTAATCATCACAAATTAAGTACTTACAATCCTCGAAGTTAGGACGTTACTTAGATTCTTTAATCACAAACTAAGTGTTTACAACTCTCGTGGTTAGTATGTTACTTAGATTCTTTAATCACAAATCAAGAGTTAACAACTCTCGTGGTTACATAGATTCTTTAATCACAAATCAAAAGCTAACAACTCTCGTGGTTACTTAGATTCTTTAATAATAAATCAAGTGCTTACAACTCTCGTGCTTACGAAGGCACGTTGAGTCGTTCCAGGTTAAGTAGTACAGCTGCCGAGATTTTTCAAGTGACGTTAATTAGTTGTTCCCATATTAAGTGCTGCATCTTTAGTGATTAGGATCTCAAGTCAAATAAATTCATTAATTATATATTAAGTGATAAAAAGCTTCACTTATCCATTACTTAGCCTTAATTTGTTTTACTTTTACGAACATTAAGGCTCTATTTTTATTTACTTCAAATATATGTATTTTTATAGTGGTTTTTTTGAAATACTAACAATGCATTCTTACATTACGACATTACGATAATTGATTCCTAAACAGTAGGGAGGGCTGAAAAAATAAAAATAGTCCAATTTTCTAATAGTCCACATCTACGTATCGTGAAAAAAAAATTGCAAACTAATTGTGATTACAAAGGGAAAACAGATTTTCGAAAACAGTCATCATCCACGGTAACACATTGACCTTGAAGTTAAACTTGTTCAGAGAAACTAAACTAAGTCACTTTGCTTTATACTGAACAATGGAGATGGTAAAAAATTGTCACCTCCTTGACAAGAGAAATATCAGTTTGAAATATTATATTTCTTATCCAACTACCCAAAAATTATCGTTGACTTATAGTTCATAGAAAATGTGGGAAGAAGAAGATATCGTAGAAAAAGAAAATATTTTCAACGAGTAATGAGTTTAGATAGTGTTTTGTAATTGGACAAGTGATATTACTATTTTAAAACCGCCAAGAAGAGCCTTTACGTAATCAGATTTTTTGACTGAAGTAGAGTATTTTGTTATAGGTATCTGAATAGTTCCATTAAAACCGAATATATAATGTAAGTTGGTTCCATTCATATCACTACGAACGCTGAATAAACCAAGCTCTATCGAAGAATAGCTTGGTATCTCATTCATTCTAAGCCGATGACAACAGTCTTCCTCTTGATGAAATAAAATATTAATCAACTAAACGATCGTCCATTTACGACAGGTTTCATGTTTTCAACGGATATAATATTTTATCTACGAGCATCTTTAAGGTTCAATTGCAATCAATGAAAAATATCTGACGTTCTTGCACAAGACACCCATTTCAAAAATTAAAATGCCCTTCATAAAAATTGAAATTAAAATCATTATTTATTTTTTTACTATCATTAGAATTAACCATTCAGTTCGAAACTCTACAAAGTAGAGTTCACATGTCTGGTTGTAATCGCTGTACAAAAATACAATGTTCGTGGTCAATAAGAACAATGTTGTTGATAAATTAACAATAAATATACAGGGTGTTCATAAAAAGCCCTTTATGACTTCGGGATATCATCACTAACATGAACACTAAGAAAAGTCTTTTATGACTTCGGGATATCATTACTTACATAAACACTAAGAAAAGTCCTATATGACTTCGGGATATCATCACTTACATAAACAAAAGTCCTTTATGACTTCGGGATATCATAAATTACATGAACACTAACAAAAGTCCTTTATGACTTCGGGATATCATCACTTACATGAACACTAAGAAAAGTCCTTTATGACTTCGGGATATTATTACTTACATGAACACTAAGAAAAATCCCTGTAAACATATATCCTAAAACAGTTTTCCGTCTGTCTGTCTGAATGTGTTTTAACACAATTTATATCTTAATAACCCCTCAAGAAATTATCTTATATTCATGTACCTTCCCGAGTATCAAATTTAATGTTGACACTCGTATTTCACTGTACTGTAGCTAAACTAATTGATTCTCCGTTGTAAATCTCCCCTGGTGCTCCTTCACGATAAGAGGAAGTTTGTCTTCTTTTCGTGTGGTATATTTTTTTATCAGAGAGAATACTTTTTACTGCCATTTTCCTTTAAATATTTATATTATTACTATTGTTATTATTTACTCTGTGTCTAGTTTGTAGGTTAGTTTTTTAGGGGAAGCTGAGTTGTGTTAAACTACATTTGATTTTTATGTTAGATTTTTAAAACTAACCAATCCATATACTTAGCTCTATTTTGTTTTTTATATTCATTTACCTGTATTTTTCTTGTACTTTACTATGATAAATAAACTTTATTCCATCTAAGCGTATACCTTGCTATTTAATAATAAGATGTTTCTCACGCCAATCGACCCTATATTAGGGTTGCATAGTACAACCAAGGCTAAGGCCATTTTCCCTTGTTAAAGTTTAAGAAGAAATATTACACAATATTAGAGAATTGTGACCGTTTTTAGAAAAGAGCCACGTCTGTCAAAGAACTTTCTATGCAATATATTTTAATTTTATAAAAAGGCCAATTGCATGTAGGCTAAATTAGTATAGTTTGGGGTATGTTAGGTTAGTTTATGTTCGAGTTAAGTTAGGGTACATGGTTTCGTACAGGAAAACTAAGGAAAAGTTACTATAAATATGTGTCCTAAAACTAGTTTTCCGTTTGTCTGCCAGAATGTGTTTTTTACATAATATATCATAACTTAATAATTCTACGAGATATTATTTACAAACGCGGTACATGTATGAAAATTAATAAGAACTAATTCAGTATAGATTATCAAGTTCCTACATTGTACCATTCCAAAATAGCGCCTGTTTTTAGATTTCAAAGCTTAATATTTGAAAAGTATACATTTTTCTAAAAAACAAAATTATAAATAAAAAATTCAAAAATTTGATTTCCAAAAAGTTGTATAAAAATTATTAAGATCGGATCATTAATACAGTGCATGTTAATACTGTAGCAATTTTATTCAATTTACATGTACTATATTAATGATCCGATCTTAACAACTACAACTTCAGTTATTAATGATCCAAACTTTACAATATTTGTACCATCTTTTAGGAAATCAAATTTCACAATTTCTGTGTACCTTGTAGTTTTTGAAAAAAAATACTTTTTAAGATATTAAGCTTTGAAAACTAAAAATAGCCGCCATTTTGGAATGGTACAATGTAGGAACTTGATAATCTATACTGAATTAGTTCTTATTAATTCTCATAGATGTACCGCGTTTGTAAATAATATCTCGTAGAATTATTAAGTTATGATATATTATGTAACAAACACATTCTGGCAGACAAACGGAAAACTAGTTTTAGGACACATATTTATAGTAACTTTTCCTTAGTTTTCCTGTACGAAACCATGTACCCTAACTTAACTCGAACATAAACTAACCTAACATACCCCAAACTATACTAATTTAGCCTACATGCAATTGGCCTTTTTATAAAATTAAAATATATTGCATAGAAAGTTCTTTGACAGACGTGGCTCTTTTCTAAAAACGGTCACAATTCTCTAATATTGTGTAATATTTCTTCTTAAACTTTAACAAGGGAAAATGGCCTTAGCCTTGGTTGTACTATGCAACCCTAATATAGGGTCGATTGGCGTGAGAAACATCTTATTATTAAATAGCAAGGTATACGCTTAGATGGAATAAAGTTTATTTATCATAGTAAACTACAAGAAAAATACAGGTAAATGAATATAAAAAACAAAATAGAGCTAAATATATGGATTGGTTAATTTTAAAAATCTAACATAAAAATCAAATGTAGTTTAACACAACTCAGCTTCCCCTAAAAAACTAACCTACAAACTAGACACAGAGTAAATAATAACAATAGTAATAATATAAATATTTAAAGGAAAATGGAAGTAAAAAGTATTCTCTCTGATAAAAAATATACTACACGAAAAGAAGACAAACTTCTTCTTATCGTGAAGGAGCACCAGGGGAGATTACAACGGAGAATCAATTTGTTTAACTACAGTACAGTGGAATACGAGTGTCAACATTAAATTTGATACAAAAAAACAAACGCCATAAAAAATGCAATAGTGAATATAATATAAAATGTAAAGAATGCAGGAGTCTATTAGGTAGGTTATTTTTTAAGGAAACGCAGAGTTGTTGCTTACTGCACTTGATTTTTATGTTAGATTTAAAAATAAATCTACCCATGAATATATTTAGCTCTATTTTGTTTGTTTGTATTCATTTTATTAAATAAACATTGTTTTATTTCATTTCATTTTTTCCAATTATATGGTTTTATTGTATGACAAGGTTTGTTCTTCATGTATCCTGTATGCTGGTTTTTAAGCCTAAAGTGAAAACTACGATAAAAGTAAGGAATTTGAAAGAATACGTAATCTTATTTTTGCTGACTTCATCTTTAGCATGTACAATTCAATACAGTGGTTCATCTTTAGCATGTACAATTCAATACAGTGGTTCATCTTTAGCATGTACAATTCAATACAGTGGTTCATCTTTAGCATGTACAATTCAATACAGTGGTTCATCTTTAGCATGTACAATTCAATACAGTGGTTCATCTTTAGCATGTACAATTCAATACAGTGGTTCATCTTTAGCATGTACAATTCAATACAGTGGTTCATCTTTAGCATGTACAATTCAATACAGTGGTTCATCTTTAGCATGTACAATTCAATACAGTGGTTCATCTTTAGCATGTACAATTCAATACAGTGGTTCATCTTTAGCATGTACAATTCAATACAGTGGTTCATCTTTAGCATGTACAATTCAATACAGTGGTTCATCTTTAGCATGTACAATTCAATACAGTGGTTCATCTTTAGCATGTACAATTCAATACAGTGGTTCATCTTTAGCATGTACAATTCAATACAGTGGTTCATATTTGTCTAATTACTACAAAATAGTAAATAAATCGATGTAGGTAATTAAAACCAACCGATCTGGAATAAATCTTTTATGTACTGTAATATCGAGGTATCGATGTATAACATTGGGATTTCATTGCAGGCAATTAATTATGCATTTGCGAGTAATTACATGGACGTTATTAGCTAATTTGCCTTAATTACTCTATGTTTGAACGTATTCTATCACACTCCTGTGACTGAACATCTAACAGTAAGTTATTGGAGTAATGTGTGTTTATCGAGTGATGTATTGTATATAAATCCTAGAAGTATATAAACTTCTAACATACCAAAGAATATAGAAAAATGTGAATAGTTATAGAAGGTATTAAAAAAACTACAAATAAATTACAAAAATATAAAATTATAGTCAGTATATAATTAAATTAAGGATTATATAGAGAAAGAGTGATTAATGTGTCCGAGCCAGTTTGATTATATACTGAGTATTTATACAGGGTTGGACAAAAGTCTGGAATATATATATTCAAATTACTGTCAATAGTGTTTTAATATTTTTTCTTATTTTTGTTAAATAAAATAATTATTTTTATAAAGCTGTCTTTGATTACAATTGATTTTAATGAAAAAAATGTTTTATATATATATATATATATATTATTTTTAAAACAATTGAAAGAAATGTAATGAAACTTTGTAGTTATGTACACGTTCCTATACCAAATACTTAGGATGTCCCTATTTCCATGAAGGAAGTCTTAAACATTTTAAATGTAAGTCTACCTCGAGTTATACCTCATTTTAAAGGACTTTGTTAGTACTACACAAAAGTGCAACACTGAAATCAAAAGTATGACCCACTTAGAAAATATAGCCTCTGAAAGAATTTAATCTCATATAAACTAAGAACAAGGATAAGCGTGCAGCTACAATTTAATTGACAGAATATGAAAAATTAATTCATTAATAAATTAAACAAATTACAATAATAATTTTCTTGGACTATTTTAAAGGGATAAGAACTGTCAATAGTGTTTTAATTTTTTTTCTTATTTTTGTTAAATAAAATAGTTATTTTTATAGCGCTGTCTTTGATTACAATTGATTTTAATGGAAAAAAGTTATGCTTACTTATCAAATATTTTTAGAGTTGAATTGCTAACCACTCTCATGACTAACTTAAGAATGTACACTTGCACGATAGGCATAATGCATGCAGCAGCATTTTTCGTTTGATTGATTAGTGCATTTGAGATGTGGCCACTGATAAATTGTCTTACTAAAACCAAGAAAATATTTGAATATCTACCATTTTGTACTCGATAAACCTTTTTAAGTGCTGTTTGTGGTAGTCGTATGTACTAGACGACACGTTTAAAATGAGGTACATCCTGGCCGATACTATTTTTAATATTTTTGTGTCTCCTTGTGGACCATGATCCATTGAAAGTGAACAGTCACCAACTATCCTAAAAAAACAATTTCTTAATCCTAACCTTTTTATTGCAGCAGGTATTTATTGTGTGAATTGGTGTAAAGTAGCTTTCCCAATTTGAGCCAGTAAAAAGATGTTAAATCGTTTATAATAGAACCTTAATTGTAGCTTACTAACATTTAAACCAGCGTCATTTTGTACAGAGAGAACCTTTTGAGTTCGGATTTGTGGATTTATGTTCTACTACTAAACAATTTTAATTTGATGTACTACTCGAACTATGCTCACGTTTAAGGTTTTCTTCTGACTCCTTGCGGGCCATCCCCATGATTCGACGGAAAAATGGCAGTTACTTGAAAAAGTAGATCAATAGGTGCAGTACTGATATGCCAAGTTGTATTGCTTTTTCTGTAATCGTTCAAACATTATTAATCTGTTCCGGGACTTTTCTTCCGCACTGTATTTAATCTAAAGTTCTTCGTATAGTCAAATAAGTGTTTGGTGGATTTATGGTTTAAGAATTATGGATAATTTATTTAAGAAACTTGTAAGGCCTGCTGTTATTTTAATTTTCTATTGTTAATATAATATCTATCTTTAATATTTCTAGATTTAGGTGTATTTGTTTATTACTGCTATCTTTTTTATCATGTTACCTTTGCATTATGAACTGCATTATTCTTTTTACTTTCTCCAATATACGTTTCTCCCATGTGATCGTCAAACAAATTTTTTTACAAGTTGGTCTAAAAATACAATTTAGTCCAATTGGATCCCCTGAAACCAAGTGTTTTTTCGAAAAAAAAATTAAATTTGGTATGTATGTGTATTTAGCCAATATCTCCATACTATTTTTTACTTTTTTGAAATTTTAGTTTTTTTTAATTTGTATGGCAAAATACAAAAATGGAACTTTCCCAAAAACTTCTCTAACGATTTTGATTAAATTTTCAGGAAAAATGTGAATTACAATAAAAATATTTTAGTTAAAACTGCGTGTCTCTAACTTGACTAGTGTTTGAATTATGGAAAAAACATATTTGGGAATCAAACTGGTAATTTTCAAAGTTTTGATTTTTTAGAGTTTAATATGGGGAAAGTTTGTGCCAATTTGTGGAACCATTTATTTATCATCTTTTAGTATTACGTAAAGTATTTATAAACTGGCTACTGCCGTTGATAAATAAATAAATGTCTAAATAACCACTGGAGAGGAAACATTGACTCACTCACCTTTACCGCACTTGTCAATGTGGTTGGAGGCGTCGAGATCTGGCAAGCACTGACAGGACTTGAGGAAAGGGTCGCAGATAGAACCTCTGAAGCCGCACTCCCTTGTCTCTTCGCAGCGGTCGCCGATTTTCTTGTTTCCACGACCTTCCATTGACTCTGCAACATCGTGGACAACAATAGAAATAAACAAACAGTATTTTTAAAAGAGTATTATAAAAAATATACCTGATACAATACCATCTGTCCCTAATTTGTTTCAACGTTGAAAATACTTAGGAACTTTCTTCATGGATAAATTAGTTTTTGTGTTCCTCAATGAATGTAGGAATAAAAAGGAAATATATTTTATTATACAAACCCGGTTTACTATTCCCAAACTAGAGCACATTCAAGGAAGTGTCACTTCTTTGTTTGTCATCATGTATTTATTTTATTAGATTTAATTCAATTACTTACTTGTAAACGTAATATATATATATATATATATATATATATATACACACATATATATATATATATATATATATATATATATATATATATATATATATATATATATATATATTGTTACGTATAATGTTGGGATTATAGAACTATTTTTAGACGTATCCTTAGAGAATGATAGTTTGTATGAGCATTAGTACCAATTTAAAACACGTTAATAAAAATATATTCAAATACTATACTGTACCTGTGCGTTGCTCCATAGCAATGTAAAGTCTAAATTCATTAACCTGATGGTACAAAAAGAACCTACTGCTAGAGGTGGGGGAACTACATTTCTAGTTCAAAGATGTTTAGGTATTAACATGAATAATTGTACTCTGGAAGTAAATATAACAATAGTCTTAATACAACGTAGTGTTAGCATTGTTTTTGTAGAAACACACATAGATTTCTCATCCAATGTTATACGTTGAGTCTAAATTACTAGCTGTTGTGGTACATTGTGTGGAGCGCTGGTGTAGTCCCATGTAAATATAAATCAGCTGTAGAAGCAGACCTCATTAAATAAGCAAATTAAAGACACAAATTTAAATATTATGTGATAAATACTCAATAGGTGTATATATTAAATATTGTAGGTGTATATATTGAAGGGTATTAGTGACTTTCCTATAATATAAATTTGGAATAAAGTTGTTTTTAAGCGTATCTGATTTTAATGAAATACTAGGGGACACCCCTGCACGTTTCGTTCCAACCCCGTTGCTCGCTGCGCTCGATATACACCGTGGCCATCGGCCTCGGCTTGTGACTTTTGACTACAAATAATAATAGGTTGACTGTATAACGTCAAATCTCAATATTAAATTTAATTATTGTATCTCACTGTCAATGAAAGGACCCCTTTTCTGTTAATGGTTTTCGATGATTTACTAAACAAAAATACTCCGGAAGGCGTACAAATAGTAGCATATGCTGATGATACTGTAGCAATAATTGAAGGGTGGTCTAGATTAGACCTAGAAAGCAAATTCAATGATCTGAAAACCATCATGTGGGTCTTGTGTGTGGCGAAGTTAAACTGAACTTCGCCACACACAAGACGGTTGCAGTGCAATTTAAAGGCAAATTAAGAGGAAGAGATCCAATTCTTGAATTAAACGGTGTCAGGATTCCATTCAAAACCAGCACGAAACATTTGGGAGGGATCCTGGATAGATCGCTCTTGTTTATCGAACATGTCAAATATGCTTCAGCCAAAGCCAAAAATACAATGGCGAAAGTCACGAAGGTTGCTAAACTGAAGTATGGAGTAAAGATCAAACCCATTATGAAACTATACTATACAGTATTCATACCAATCTTGGCCTACTCGGAAGAAATTTGGCACCACAGACTCTCGCACACCTTCATCAAAAGAGCGATAAGATCTGCTCAGGCAAGCACACTCAGGGCAATATTTGGGTCTTACCGAACCACTTCCAATGATACGATATTCGTCATATCAGTATGCCCTCCTCCTGACCTCTTAATAATGGAAAGAATTACTTCCAAAGCAAGAAAAAGGGGTGATAATCTGCTAACTCCGAAGCAAATAATAGCAGAGACAAACGCCAGATGGCAGAATGAGTGGTCGCTGTCAACTAAAGGCAGGCATACATACAGAATTTTTCGTGAGGTTAGAAAACTATAAGACCTCCCTTATCTCCCTGATAGACATTTACTACAGCTAATAACGAATCACGAAGCAACCAGACAATATCTCTCAAGATGGAACCTTGTACCATCTCCCAATTGTGACTGGTGCATTGACACTGAAGAGGGTGTTGAACACGCAGTTCTCACATGCCCAAAATGGCAGATGAATCCAAACAGACTCCAATTGGTGCAGAAGGTAAGAGACGCTCACTTCAGGTGGCCTTCAAACATAAATGAAATTCTATCAACACAAGAGATCAGAAAAGCAACTTCAGACCTAATAAGAGAAATAACTGTTGAAAATTCCAACTTGACCTAGCACTTTTAACATACCTAAAACGAAGGGCGCAGCTAGATAGTAGCCCGCCGGTTCCGGGATATTTCCCAACCTAGGGACGGAAACGCCAAAGGTGGCCAAGAAGCAGGATCCGTCTGGATTAGTCAGTCAACAAATGACTGTATTGATGGAAACCCATAAATTTGTAAATATACCGGTTAGATTATGACAAAATAAACAATAAGAAAAACAATAGCTCTAGCCTCCCAACCAAAACCAAAAGGAATGAATTTCAAATAAAAAGAGATAAGATTAAGAAGACACATATGAAATAATAGATACAGAAGAAACCGAAAGGGAAGCACCCTGGTATGTCGATAGATTGGTACGGGGATATATGGCTAACTAACTGGTAACTGGCTTATCGAATGTCAAGGCATACTATACTTCATTCCTCTTATACTTAAACTTCACTGTTAAAACCACAAGGTTCTTCAGATGGTACAGAACAATCTACATTTGTCATGACACTGTGAGTGTATGGATGGGTGAATACCACTGTACGTGTATAGGTGGGCGGGTGGGTCAATATCACAATACATGTTAGGTGGGCGGGTGAGTCAATATCACTGTTCGTGTCTGGGTGAGCAGGTACATCAATACCACTGAACATGTTGAGTGGGCGGGTGAGTCAATATCACTGTTCGTGTCTAGGTGAGCAGGTGCATCAATACATGTACATGTGGCATGGGCGGTATTTCATGCTCATACTCCACGTCTCTACGTCATTTTTATTTATATACCAGGTTGGATACGTAGTCTGGAGGAGAGGCCATCTGACACAACTGACCCCGGATTGTAGATGTACTCTATATTCCAGGTTGGATACGTAGTATGGAGGAGAGGCCATCTGACACAACTGACCCCGGATTGTAGATGTACTCTATATTCCAGGTTGTATACGTAGTATGGAGGAGAGGCCATCTGACACAACTGACCCCGGATTGTAGATGTACTCTATATTCCAGGTTGTATACGTAGTATGGAGGAGAGGCCATCTGACACAACTGACCCCGGATTGTAGATGTACTCTATATTCCAGGTTGGATACGTAGTATGGAGGAGAGGCCATCTGACACAACTGACCCCGGATTGTAGATGTAATCTATATTCCAGGTTGGATACGTAGTATGGAGGAGAGGCCATCTGACACAACTGACCCCGGATTGTAGATGTACTCTATATTCCAGGTTGTATACGTAGTCTGGAGGAGAGGCCATCTGACACAACTGACCCCGGATTGTAGATGTACTCTATATTCCAGGTTGTATACGTAGTATGGAGGAGAGGCCATCTCACACAACTGACCCCGGATTGTAGATGTACTCTATATTCCAGGTTGGATACGTAGTATGGAGGAGAGGCCATCTGACACAACTGACCCCGGATTGTAGATGTACTCTATATTCCAGGTTGGATACATAGTATGGAGGAGAGGCCATCTGACACAACTGACCCCGGATTGTAGATGTACTCTATATTCCACGTTGGATACGTAGTATGGAGGAGAGGCCGTGTGACACAACTGACCACGGATTGTAGATGTACTCTATATTCCAGGTTGTATACGTAGTATGGAGGAGAGGCCATCTGACACAACTGACCCCGGATTGTAGATGTACTCTATATTCCAGGTTGTATACGTAGTATGGAGGAGAGGCCATCTGACACAACTGACCCCGGATTGTAGATGTACTCTATATTCCAGGTTGTATACGTAGTCTTGAGGAGAGGCCATCTGACACAACTGACCCCGGATTGTACATGTACTCTATATTCCAGGTTGGATACGTAGTATGGAGGAGAGGCCATCTGACACAACTGACCCCGGATTGTAGATGTACTCTATATTCATGGTTGTATACGTAGTCTGGAGGTGAGGCCATCTGACACAACAGACCCCGGATTGTAGATGTACTCTATATTCCAGGTTGGATACGTAGTATGGAGGAGAGGCCATCTGACACAACTGACCCCGGATTGTAGATGTACTCTATATTCATGGTTGTATACGTAGTCTGGAGGTGAGGCCATCTGACACAACTGACCCCGGATTGTAGATGTACTCTATATTCCAGGTTGGATACGTAGTATAGAGGAGAGGCCGTGTGACACAACTAACCCCGGATTGTAGATGTACTCTATATTCCAGGTTGTATACGTAGTATGGAGGAGAGGCCATCTGACACAACTGACCCCGGATTGTAGATGTACTCTATATTCCAGGTTGTATACGTAGTATGGAGGAGAGGCCATCTGACACAACTGACCCCGGATTGTACATGTACTCTATATTCCAGGTTGGATACGTAGTATGGAGGAGAGGCCGTGTGACACAACTGACCCCGGATTGTAGATGTACTCTATATTCCAGGTTGTATACGTAGTATGGAGGAGAGGCCATCTGACACAACTGACCCCGGATTGTACATGTATTCTATATTCCAGGTTGTATACGTAGTCTGGAGGAGAGGCCATCTGACACAACTGACCCCGGATTGTAGATGTACTCTATATTCCAGGTTGTATACGTAGTATGGAGGAGAGGCCATCTGACACAACTGACCCCGGATTGTAGATGTACTCTATATTCCAGGTTGTATACGTAGTCTGGAGGAGAGGCCATCTGACACAACTGACCCCGGATTGTACATGTACTCTATATTCCAGGTTGGATACGTAGTATGGAGGAGAGGCCATCTGACACAACTGACCCCGGATTGTACATGTACTCTATATTCCAGGTTGTATACGTAGTATGGAGGAGAGGCCATCTGACACAACTGACCCCGGATTGTACATGCTCTATATTCCAGGTTGGATACGTAGTATGGAGGAGAGGCCGTGTGACACAACTGACCCCGGATTGTAGATGTACTCTATATTCCAGGTTGTATACGTAGTCTGGAGGAGAGGCCATGTGTCACAACCGACCCCGGATTGTAGATGTACTCTATATTCCAGGTTGTATACATAGTATGGAGGAGAGGCCATCTGACACAACTGACCCCGGATTGTAGATGTACTCTATATTCCAGGTTGGATACGTAGTCTGGAGGAGAGGCCACGTGACATAACTGGCCCCGGGGGTGTAGATGTACTCTATATTCCAGGTTGTATACGTAGTCTGGAGGAGAGGCCATCTGACACAACTGACCCCGGATTGTAGATGTACTCTATATTCCAGGTTGTATACATAGTATGGAGGAGAGGCCATCTGACACAACTGACCCCGGATTGTAGATGTACTCTATATTCCAGGTTGGATACGTAGTATGGAGGAGAGGCCATCTGACACAACTGACCCCGGATTGTAGATGTACTCTATATTCCAGGTTGGATACGTAGTCTGGAGGAGAGGCCACGTGACACAACTGGCCCCGGGTTGTCGATGTACTTTAAACTTTTAATCTGGCCTTCCTGTGGATTAGTCCCTATAGAACCCTTGGTCTCAAATTAAGTGATTGGAAAAAACTACTCTGTGCTAACTTTTCCAGGAAAAACACTTAGTACAATAATCTAGATGTTTTACAGAACTTACATAGACATTGAAATTTAATTTCTTTAAAAAATTAATAATAATAACTAATAATATATAAAAATTCAAACAAAAGCTGAGCAGTACACTTTAATAAACTTGAAATTTATGTATTCTAAATGAAATTAAAATAATAGAGAAACTCTTACTAGCGAGAGAAGGTGTGAATTGTGCAACTCACAACACATAGCATGAAACCTGAATTGCGTGGGAGGGGAACCCGCTTGCCTTGTTTTACTAACTGCCATTAAACACACACAGTAGCGAGAATTGACACGGATTCAAAGGACTTCCCATTTCTCTTATTACAGGTCACCTAATGCTTACCACCCCGCCAGGTGTCACACTCTGTTTCCAGTGTTACAGGAATATTTAAAATCACCTTTGGACCTTCTTGTCTGACTATGCCCACGAAATATTAAAAACTAACAATATTTTGACAGGTAAAGTAAACAAAACTCTCTGCATGTTTTTTTTGTTTTATGGGGGAATAATTTTATCTATGTAACCAAGTTAGTGAACGTTGGTTATTTTATTGCAAGCTTAATATGATCACTGAAATTAACTTTATTGACATGCTCCATAAATACAGGTTGTAGTCTATAATTGATACTGTTGTTCATGTATTTAGTGAATTATTGACTATCAACGTACTCGTGGTTTATCATTATTAGCACACTAAAATCTGTGCTAAATTGAAAATTATTTGTAAATATGCCAACTGTTTGAAAGTTAATTATTGGCATTGTATTTGTCGAAGGTCACGATTATTGTAAAATTGTTGGAGATGTCCAATGCTTCAATTATTTTAAGGAACAAACGTTTCGACAGGCATAAAAACTCCTGTCGCTTTCAAGTGTTACTTGCTACATTAGTCTACAGTTACAACTAGTTGTTTTCTTTCTCTTGACTCATAGACTATACGGGAATACAGATGCTGCATTTCAGTCAATGCGACTCTTTAAAAAATACTGCAAGCATATTTTGACGTCACTAGTTCAATTAATTAATTTTTATTTTCAACAAAGAGTTTTCCTCACTCCTAAAAAATTGCGGAAGTAAGTGCAATTTCAGACAAAAGAGAGTACTGTTCCACAGATAAACTACCTGCCTGTCTCACTTTTGCCAATCTTAAGCACTATTTTAAAAAAATAATTGTTTTTAATAAGAATCAACATAACCATCTTTCTGAAGATCAATTTGGGTTCAGGAGGGTCAAGTCGAGGAGACGCTGTTGTAAGTCTGATCAACTGGATTGTGTAGGGATTAATAAGATAGAATGTGTGTTTTACTACTTATATTGTAAAAGGCATTCCACTGTGTTGATCATGGTACGCTGCTTGAAATTTTAAATAATATGGCATCCGAGGCGTGCCTTACTTGTGGCTAGAGCGTTCCTAAGCCAGAGAACTCAAGCTGTCCAAATTTCATATCAACTTTTAAAATGAAATAATCTTAACTAACGTGTACCCCAGGGATCTATTCTTAGTTTAGTTCTCTTTCATATTTCGTCAAGGATATTTGCCCTTACTGCATGGAAGGGCGGTGTGGTAGAATCTATTTTTTAATCTGTTCAGTGAAAAATCAAACCGTTTATTGGAGAACGAGCGTTTGTTGAAATCAATGGATGTGTTCAATATTTTAATAGCCTCGATCTTAGACAAACACATCAATATGTTTGTAGATCGATCGTCTTAAACTTTTCTCTGCGACCTGTGGACTCAGAGTGTGCGAGGCATCATGCTGGCAGACTCTACACTAGATAAAGTCCATAGCTCAAATTCCTTGGACTACACCTTGATCGAGGGTTGAAATGGAATTACCACATTGACTATGTTTGCGCTAAATTATTCTCATGTATTTTTGCTTTGATATCTCTACAAAAATACTACCCCCATTAGGTCCATATGTCGGCGAATTATGGCCTAATTTATCCCAATATGGAATGGTGGGTCCTGTGTAAAGATATTGTGTTGGGAGGCCTGTGCAGTGGTATATTGTGGGGGGGGGGGGGCTGAGCAGTGTGCAAACAACCAGTCGATGAGAGTGTTTAAGATAACAAAAAACAGCAATCCGCGTAATTGCTCATTTAAGTTTCAGAGAGTCTAAATGTTGACCCCGCCAAGCCGACAGTTGTTTCAGTAGTTTGTTCAGCTGTTTGTTAGTTGTTTCAGTAATTTTAGAGACAACATTGTTTTGTATGTTTAAGCGTGTAATGACAATTAATTGGCCCATACATACATTTATATCATACTAGAGGTAGGACAAACTATCTGACTGATGGACACAGAACGGTTGTTTACGAACACTTATTCTCACAGGCTCATTTTATCAACAGGTTGTCAAATTCTATAAAATAAAGCGTATAATGCGCTCAAGGCTCGTTTAAAACGCTTTTTAGTGTCTGAACCATTTCATAGAGTTAACGATATGGGCGAATGTGGATTTCGAATGAGTGTAGATGAGCTAATGCAGTCTTTATAACAAACTAAGGCCAACTCTTCCTTAGAATGCATCATTATTAATAAGCCCAGTGACAAATGAACAGCCGGTAGTTATCAGCTTATTCCTTTCAAAATGTATTACGTCTCTGATTGGGATCGAACTGAAAAACTTTAGCTTATGAATTGGGGACTGATTTGTAAATCAACAATTTTATCTATTTATTTTATTTCGTAGGCTTAAGCGGCCGGTGTCATTACTAATAACTAAAGCTTCTGGTAACGACCACGTCAAGGAGTAAAAAAAAAAAAAAAAAAAAAAAAAAAATAGCACCAGATCAGAAAAAATATTTTTAAAAGAAAATAAATTTACTGAACATCTTAACGATTTAGGAAGTTATTCGAATTCAGAGCATGTAACTAATTTGCACATTCCAACATTAATAATTCACGTAAATTTCTGCTAACTTTTCTGCTTTGAACTGCATATATAAAGTTCATCTTCGAATAAACCTTCTATAAACCAGCATTTACCAGTTTATAGAATTTGAGCTTGCGTTTGTATATTTTAAGCTAATCAGTGTGGATGTAAAGTTATACATATGTCATATATTGTAAAATATATTTGTATTTATTGTAAGCCATTAGGATACTTCATATTTACGAACAACATCTGCACAGAGAATTCAGTATATCTGTAAATTGTTTTCAATAAAAAAGAAAATATTTAATATTATTTCAATCATGAAAATTTCAGAAAAATATTTGAAATAATAAAAAGGAAAAAATCACGTACTTTGCCATAGCACAAATTTTTTTAAAATTAATTTCAGATGTACTTGTTAGTATGACCAGTTTACGAGAGTGGAGGTAAGAGTATGGGACGTGAATTTTTTAGCAAATCCTTTGGTCATTTGTGAGATTTCGTTGAACAATGATTGCCCCGAATATTAATCAAACATTCACTTAAAATATCACTTATTTTATAAACCAGCTAATAAACAGGCAGCCATGTAAAAAACTGCTAATAATGAAATAATGTTTAACGAGATGAATAGGTTTTTTATGTAATTTAAAAAAAATACTTATAAAACATTCATTATTAAGGACGGGACGTTTTCACACCCTACATTTTTTGACCATATCACACATGTTAAAATAAATGTTCACGGTATGTTAGGTTTGTTTAGGTTATGTTAAGTTTGGTTATGTTATGTTAGGTTTAGTTATATTATTTTAGGTTTGGTTATGTTATGTTAGGTTAGGTTATGTTATGTAAGGTTTAGTTGTATTATGTTAGGTTTGGTTATGTTATGTTTGGTTAGGTTATGTTATATTTGGTTAGGTTATGTTATATTTCATTAGGTTATGTTATGTTTGGTTATGTAAGGTTTAGTTATATTATGTTAGGTTTGGTTATGTTATGTTAGGTTAGGTTATGTTATGTAAGGTTTAGTTGTATTATGTTAGGTTTGGTTATGTTATGTTTGGTTAGGTTATGTTATATTTGGTTAGGTTATGTTATATTTCATTAGGTTATGTTATGTTTGGTTATGTAAGGTTTAGTTATATTATGTTAGGTTTGGTTATGTTATGTTTGGTTAGATTATGTTATATTTGGTTAGGTTATGTTATGTTTGGTTAGGTTATGTTATATTTGGTTAGGTTATATTATATTTGGTTAGGTTAGGTTAGGTTTGGTTAGGTTATGTTATATTTGGTTGTACTATATTAGGTTTAGTTATGTCATGTTAGGTTTGGTTAGGTTATGTTAGGCTGAAGTTATGGTTATGGTAGTGAATTAACGGAAAAGGTCCAAATGTTCTTCAATAACCTTCAAAATGCAATTTTAAGTAGTCGTCGCCATCATTTACACTACAACTCGTAATAGTTTATCAAAGTGCCAATCAGGAGAGAGGTTTCTGCAGTAAACACAATATTCCCGTAGCCGTAACTTATACAGACTTACGGCAATGCAATTGACGAGTTTGTCGTCTTCTAACTGATCAGTTTAGTAAATAAGCTAAGGAAACTTTATGATTTATATACTGTAAAGAAACCAAGTTTTACTTTCTTTCAGAAATGTTATGTTTATTTGGGACCAAAAATATTTAACAATCTGCATACAAAATTGAAACAATGCCTAAGTTATGTTTTGTTTTCTAAACTATTAAAAAAATGCTAATATCCCATTAAACATTGACTTTATGCTCTCTGTGTTGACCCTTGAACCAAAATAAATGTTTAAAATACACAGTACTATTTAACATTTAAAGAGTTTTTCTTATGGTTATATGAAACACCTTATTTATTTTATTTATGAATAATAGTCATAGACTATCATACACTAAAATAGAGCTAGGCAGATGACTTGTCAAGTTACAGCAGTGAAATACAACAATACAAAACAACAATAAATATATAACAAACATAGATGAGCAGTTAAAAATATATGTAAAAAATAAGCATTTTTCGCTACTGATAAACCACCCGTCCCGACGTGGAATCCAAGTAGTCCGAGACACTGTAAAAACAGTTTGAGATTAGATATTTAAAGAGTCTCTTCTTAAACATCTTATAATCATCCAGGCCTTTTAACTCAACTGGTAGATGATTGTATAGTCTTACACATGAGTAAAAAGGGGACTTTTCGATAAAAGTTGTTCGTTGAATAGGATACTGCAAAATGGAAATGTTTCTAGTATTATAGCAGTTTGTATAATTCATGTTAGAAAATTTCTCATAATTTGACTTCACAATAAGCAAAAACTGGAACAAGTAAGCTGATGGCAGAGGAAGAATCTCTAAATTTTGGAAATGTTTCCTGCAAGAGTCATTGTGAAGAGAGCCTGCATGAGTCTAATTATTTTTTTGTTTTGTTTTAGAAAAACCTTAACTGATTCAGAAGAACTTCCCCAAAATATTAGTCCATACGTTATCAGGAATTTACATACACTAAATAAACTATACAGTTGTGTTATATATATTTTTTTAATTTAAAAAAGTATTCATTTTTAATATATTTCGTAGACAGTAACAAACATTTTAATTGCTTCTGTCCTAAATTCAGAATTTTCAATTCTCAATCCTTTAGCGAGAATTGAAAATACACAAGAATGTTTATATATATATATATATATATATATATATATATATATATATATATATATATATATATTATATAATGTGTATATTCTCCTTAATTATACTTTAAAACCTTAATTGTAATAGTTGTTTTAGAACTTTGATGGAGATTGTATATTATACATTTGTTTAATGAATTATTTATATAATTTTGTCAATAGCTAAGTTAAAAGTGTTGCTTATATTTTAATAGTAATATTAATTCGCTTTCCACATTTGAATTACACTAATTGTTTATATAAATTTAAATAGAAGGAACCTTCTATGTGGCTTTACTTTGAAAGCTCCATATTGTCTTATTAAATGACTTAATGTGTCCATTTTATTACTTAATGTAGCCAAAGTTGTCTTCAGAAAAGATAATTTAATTTATTGTTATAGATTAGGTATTTTGATGTTTTTAAGTTTGAGGGTTTGTTTGATTTTTATTACCCAGAAATAAATGGTAAGGCAGTGACTTGTATTTTTAAAGTAATTTGTGTTATAATGATTTAAACTATTGTTTAGTAAAAAAATAACTATCCTATTGTAAATAATTATTCTATTCATTTAACTCATCAACAAAAAAATTAATAAATAGAGTCAGAAATTTTTTGTGGAAGGTTCTTTGTACTTCTAGTACATAAAACATTCCACAAGAAATTTCCCTCTTGTCATGCTGTACCTAGTTTTACCAGTAACTTGTACAATTTCCCTCTTGTCATGCTATACCTAGTTTTACCAGTAACTTGTACAAATTTCCCTCTTGTCATGCTATACCTAGTTTTACCAGTAACTTGTACAATTTCCCTCTTGTCATGCTATACCTAGTTTTACCAGTAACTTGTACAAATTTCCCTCTTGTCATGCTATACCTAGTTTTACCAGTAACTTGTACAAATTTCCCTCTTGTCATGCTATACCTAGTTTTACCAGTAACTTGTACAAATTTCCCTCTTGTCATGCTATACCTAGTTTTACCAGTAACTTGTACAATTTCCCTCTTGTCATGCTATACCTAGTTTTACCAGTAACTTGTACAAATTTCCCTCTTGTCATGCTATACCTAGTTTTACCAGTAACTTGTACAAATTTCCCTCTTGTCATGCTATACCTAGTTTTACCAGTAACTTGTACAAATTTCCCTCTTGTCATACTATACCTAGTTTTACCAGTAACTTGTACAATTTACTTATTTTTAGTTCGTAAATACATTTTACAATCTACTCTACATAAACACTTACAGAATTAGTCAAGAACAGAATGTCTCTTTTGACCTTTCTATATATAGTTAAAGGTTACACTTAAAGATGTATCACTTTATCAATACATAGAAAATATTATAAGGAAATATGAAGAATAAATAAATAAACTGCACTTTGTGAAGAACTTATGTAGTTGAGAAATATGTATTATTTTAAATTAATTTTGATGTAGTAAATTTCTTTGACTGAAAGTCGTAAATGAATAAAAATATTATTTGTAAAAACATATAAAATTAATTAAAATAAATATGTTTCTGCGCATAAAGACACGGAGAGTTGATTATTATGCTACGTTTCATGATATGTAGTTCTTCAATATTCCAGTTTAATATTTTCTGAGAATAGAGTAATTTTTAAAACATTATCCGATTTGTATTTAAAAACATTATTACACATATTTATAGTTATTTATTATCTCTTATAGGCCCTACTTTGCCACTAGATATGTCTTATCTTACACCACCTTACCTTATCTTATCTATCTTATGATCTTTCCTTAATTGCTTGTAAAATATCTTATACTACTCAAATGTTTGATTTTCCTCACATAATTCATTTTCCTAAGGAGAGAAGAATTTTTTCTCCTTAATGAGGCATAATTATACTTATAACGTCTTAAACATCATAAAGAATTTCAACTGACAATGATTATAATAAAATGCTTTTCAATATAATTCTCAGAAAAGTCCTTAAAATATGTTTGTCACAAAAACCCAAATTCCTGAGTAGTTATATCTTAGTATGATATTATGTTCAACATGGATTCAGTGTTAGGGCTGAGTATATCTTTGGTATTTACACTACAAAGGCACTAAAGATTACACAGCTCTCCTAGTGTTATTCCCTGTTCAGCATGGATTCAGTGTTAGGGCTGAGTATTTCTTTGGTATTTACACTACAAAGGCACTAAAGGTTACACAGCTCTCCTAGTGTTATTCCCTGTTCAACATGGATTCAGTGTTAGGGCTGAGTATATTTTTGGTATTTACACTGCTAAGGCAATAAATGTTATATAGCTCTCCTAGTGTGATTCCCTTTTCAACGTGTTTTTTTTTTTTTTTTGTGTTAGGGCTGAGTATATCTTTGTTATGTGCACTGAAAAGGCACTAAAAGTTATATAGCTATCCTGGTGTGATTCCTTGTTTAACGTGGATTCCGTGTTAGGGCTGAGTATATATTTAGTTACTATACTGCAAAAGTTATAATCAATCTAGTACATTAATATACAATGCGATCATGGAATACAAAAAAATCTCTTTAAATCTTCTAAAACTTCTATGAAGGGGTCGATTACTTTATTATTGAGTGGTGGTTTAAAAACGTTTTGCTTTCATCTACAAATATTACCATTTTGTTAATTATTCAATAATCCTACACAAAAAGGAAAAAAAACTTGATTCGAGCGTGATTCAGATACTACTCCTTACACTTAAAATAATACGAACAAGTTTTAAAACTAATATCTCTGGATATGCACTAGGACAAATAAAACCGACCTACTTCATAGAGTAATAACTGTTGAACAGATTGGCCGGTTGTTGTAGAGGCAGCCCACCTGCGGCCAGGAATACAGGAGTAGTCGAGCTCGACTTTGTACCCCAGGTGTATGAATAATTGACTACCTTTCTGGGGCTGATGTCATCTAACCCGCTCAGCAATGGCTTTATCATCAAGGGACTCCACTCGGGGTCGAGAAACTTCATAAGTAATTAGTCCATCGAAACAAAAGAAAATTATTTATCTTGGGCATCTTCCGTAAGTTTTGTACCAAGCATATTCGATTGACTTTGACAAACTCATTTTATTATTATTATTATTTTAGCTCACTTTCTTTACTTTTACTCAAGGTTATTTTATAGTTTATAAAACTCAGTTTTAGTCTTAAAACCATAATCAAAGGTGTAGAAATACATAAAAACCAACAGCTTAACAAAATTGAGATAATATATTGGTATTGAGTCAATATATTATCTCTTGACTCGCTAAAGCTTGATATCGAGCCTCTCCATGCTACTTTCATTGTTGTCTAAACGGATATAGCCCATATGTGCCCACATATTTCATGTTAAGTGTAATCAATGAGTCTCCCTAGGTTTTATTACATTTTTGAGGTTGCAGGATGAGACAGAATAACTGGAAATTGGCACACATGACAAGTCATTGTGAGTACATTAATTTTGCTCATTCCGTAGTCCTACCACTTTATGACATTTAGTAGATTCTGTACACACCATCCCCGCAAATGTAACTGGAGATTTGCGTGCATCAGTTTTGAAACCACCAAAGTCCTTTGGGCCTTTGTGTTAGGTAAAATTACTGGACAAATTTATTGTTAGGGAAAAGTTATACATTTAAACTAAACAATTATTTTATATTTTACGGAGTTTTAGATGATTTTATCCTCTGTACTCGTGGCCCCCAGCATGATATTTATAAATGAAAAATAATATGTTTTAACATCTCTATTATTGTATTGCAATAGAAAATAGAAATTTTTAAAGTAGAGGTCGATCTCCTTTCAACCTTACTCTGCCCACTCCCCACAGACTATTGACCTGTATGGGAAACTTATCAGGCAGAGGGGCGAACCAGTACAGTACAAGTTGAGAATTGCTATATCTAACCCATTTTCAAAGTCCTGACGCATTAGACCGTTCGACTACTGGTAATTACTTTAAATTTAGAGTAATTTAAATAACAAAAGTTATTTGTAATTTAAAGAAAAAATACCCAAAGGGCAACTGAATCTTGTTCCCTTTCCTTTTATTCTTGCTATTTTTATTTTCTTTAACTCTTCTAGTAGTGTTGTGGTTATTTAACAATTGTCAACATAATTATTTAAGAGGCGTATTATTGTAAGCCTCAGAAAATTGTTCAGGCAATGAGTTTGATCGATTGAGATACACACAACAGACTTTAACAAAATGATAGAAAAGGTTGTTTGTTGATTTATTGGAGCTATCAAACTATTACGATTTAAACCAACAATAAAGATAAAAAACAAACTTGTTAACACGATACTGGTTGGAAATGTGCAACAAATAAATTACGATGAACAATCCGATGTTCGTGATTCAACAACATTCAAACAACAATCGATTTTCTGTGGATGAAATGGGATGGAAATATTAGTACATGTATTAATATTAATTGAAAATTGATTAATTTACTTATAAATTATATTTTAACTTTGTTACTATTGTTAGTGTTCCATGGTTTCATTATGTAACCTTTCAATACTATATTTTATATGCACCTAATAGTTAATGATTAGATAAAATGTTAAACCAATTAAAGTTATACAATGGCTTCTACATATTTAAATATATTAACGCTGGAGAATATTATAATATTATAATTAAACACGCTAAACATATGTTTGAAAAGGAAAACCAAAACTTACTGTAATATGGAACATATGTTAAGACACTACATGGCTGTTAAGTTCCTTTACGACTACACCTGAACAAACATAGTCCATTCCACTTTATTCTCTCTTTTGACTTCAGTAGGATCATATTTAACTTTAACTGAACTTTTTTTCTTGAAAATATTCTGTTCTGTTAAATATTTTTGTTTGAAAAGTTTTAAAGCTAATATACCTTGACCCCATATCTACAGTTTCAATACATCCACCTAATTTTCCAATATGGGATATCAATTTAATTCAAACAAATTTAACATGATTTTTCTAGACGTTACAGTCATGAGGCTAACATGCAAGTCATGTACATGCGTCGTCTAGAGTTAAAAACATGCAATGTATAAAATCTAATCGCAAATCTAAGCTACATAATAAAGTGTGTATACCTACTTTAAATTCTTATCCTCTTCAAACTACTCAATAGTAGCTCGTACCTACGCCCAAGTCCTTTTTTCAAATAATTGTACCATTGCTTAACTGAATTTAAATGATAGTTTAAATATATTTCTAAGTAACTTATTATATACCTACAAATATCACGGATACAATTACACGTTTGATAGCCTATTTATAAATTTGTTTTCATAAAATGTTTGTAACATTAAGAAATGAACATCCTGTTATTGTGACTTGTATATATTTTTTATGAAGACGAAAATCGTCAAAAATGGGTGATTATGAATTGCAAATGGGTGTGGTGAATATAGATAAAGAATTTGGCCTTTATTTCAAATTTAAGTCTCATTCATGATTGGCCCAATGACAAAAGAACAGCCGATTTAATGAGCTGCTCTTAGCATTGTCTGTATAGTAAATCTACAATATCAAGGCAGCATTGTCTGCATAGTACATATAGAATATCAAGTCAGGATTTTCTGTGCAGTACATCTAGAATATCAAGCCAGGATTGTCTGCATAGTACATCTAGAATATCAAGCCAGCATTGTCTGCATAGTACATACAGAATCACTTTGCTTTTTTTATGACATGACGAAAGCCTTTGACCTCCTTTCTCTCAAAGTCCTTGTAAATAAGCTGATGGCAATGGGTATAAGAGGAAAATCACTAAACTGGATTTCAACTTACCTACAAGATAGGAAGCTGGTGGTAAATGTACGATACATTGGGCTGGACGGGTTAACTCGGCATTATCGTTCATCCGTGTCTCCTATTATAAACACGGGTGTGCCTCAAGGGTCAAATCTTGGTCCTGTGCTCTTTATTCTTTATGTTAATGACCTACCAGATTCAATCTCTGCATGCAAGGTTTGGATGTTTGCGGATGATGTCAGCCTAAATGTATTAAATATACATCACAAAGATGAAGAGTCACTGAGGAATAAGGCACAGATAGGACTGAACGAGATGAGCGACTGGTGCAAGAAAAATAAATTGTTGCTGAACAAGAAGAAAACCAAAGCCTTGACTTTTAATAACCGCAAAAAGCCAGATAGTACCCCGCTGCTTCGACTTGAAGGGTCCAGCATAGCCGTAGTTGAATCCGCTAAATACCTAGGCATCACCATCAGTAGTGACCTAAGATGGCAGCAAAATATTGAATCCATCTCTAAAAGGCTTTCAGCAGTGTGCTACATGGTACGTATATTACAGCCAATTGTTGAAAAAGATGTACTTTTGAAAGTTTACTTTGGATGTTTTCACAGCATCATGAAATATGGAATTATTTCTTGAGGAAACAGTGAAATGGCCCAACGCATATTTTTGCTGCAAAAACGTGTAGTCAGAACCATGTGTAAGGAACATTATCTGTCATATTGTAAAGCTTTGTTCCTGCAGCTAAAAATATTAACCCGGCCAGCTTTGTTTATTTTGGAATGTGCGTTGTTAGTAAAGAAAAATCCTGAGAAATTTATAAAAAATTAAGATGTACATAGGTATCCTACTGGACAAAAGGAAAAAATCCATGTACCTTTAGTAAAATCTAGTCAGGCTCAAAATGGACCAAGATATACCTGTACAAAAATCTATAATAAGATTCCTCAAGAAATGAGAAATATGGATGACATAGAAAAGTTCAAGTCAGTGCTAAAAGAACATCTTACAACGAGGCCTTACTATTCGGTAGAAGAATGTTTAACTGAAGAATAGGCCACAAGAATCCATTTTGATGACCACGGTGCAGACTGAACTTCTAGTGGAAGAACTTCAAGTATCAAGTAAGCCAGGATTTTCTATGCAGTACATCTAGAATAGCACGCCTGTATTTTCTGTACAGAACATCTAGAATATCAAGTAAGCACTTTCTGTTTAGTACATCTAGAATATAAAGCCAACTTTTTCTGTTTAGTACATAGAGAATATCAAGCCCAGCATTTTCTGAATAGTACATATAGAATATCAAGCAAGCACTTTCTGTTTAGTACATCTAGAATATAAAGCAAGACTTTCTGTCTAGTACATCT
This sequence comes from Stictocephala bisonia, assembly GCA_035578905.1. Classification (NCBI taxonomy): domain Eukaryota; kingdom Metazoa; phylum Arthropoda; class Insecta; order Hemiptera; family Membracidae; genus Stictocephala; species Stictocephala bisonia. Next base: position 8,541,995 of record JAQJVL010000005.1, read on the forward strand.
AGAATATCAAGCCAGCTTTTTCTGGTTAAAACATATAGAATATCACGCCAGCATTTTCTGTGAACTACATCTAGAATATCAAGCCAGCATTTTCTGTGTAGTATATATAGAATATAAAGCCATCACATCTGTGTAGTACATCAATCTAGAATATCAAGCCAGCATTTGATTTATAGTAAATTTAGATGATGAAATCGGTATTTTCTGCCTATACCTAGATTTGCTACGTAGTACATCCAAATTATTAAGCCAGAATTTTTTAAGTAGTGCATGTAGATTATCAAACCAGCATTTGTTGCGAATTTCATCTAGAATATCAACCCATTCCATAGTTTGCATATAGAATATTGAGTACAATACGAACTAAATTAAATATTAAATTAAAAAGATGTTAACTAAATGCGTTGTTTTAAATTACTTATTTTGAACATTTAATTATAAAGTAATTTATAGTATTACTTAAAGGATAGTACAATATTTGAACTAGCACTAAGAACTTTAGTTGCTCATCGTGTGCTTCCAGTGCTCGACCAGCTATAAGTCTCATAAACCCATTGTAGTGTTTCTATAACTTGACCAGTGTCGAGATTAAAACTAGTTGAGATACCTAATGGTACAACAAGCCTGAAAAAACATTATAATTTATATTTTGGATAAGCTTCATAGAGGTTCCAATACTCTTTGACCCTATATTTGGATATATATAGGGTCAAAGAGTTCAACAAAGGTTTTTATTAACGAGCTCTGATTGCGCAAAATATTTTAACTTGCACGTGTAATTTAAAAATTAATATTTTTACTGTGTTTGTGAAGTACATGGGTTTTATGAAAAGCGCTTTCCTCTTGCTGTGTGAAACAATTGCCTTCCCCTCCGTCGACCGCATCACAAACCACTGCAGTGAAACTTCAACTGGTGAATAACCTAATTTGAACTTCTGGGGAGGGAGGGGGGTTCCCCTAGAACCTAAAGTTATTTTGCAATAAATGAGATGTTCACTACAATATATATTCAAATTTAAGTGGAGACATTTTGATTGATTTTTCCACGTAACTTGGGGGACTTATGTTCATAGTTTGTCAATAAAATTCAAATTAAATTGCTACAAACATGGTAATATAATTAATCCTTCAAATTACGTTTTTGGTTTATGAATTTTAATATTGGCAAATAATTTCTCATAAATAATAATAGGTAAACCTCTTTTACAAGCACTCAGTTTATATTTACTCTAATATGTTTTTTTTTTTTTTTTTTTTTTTTTTTTTTATCTGATGATTCAAGCTTGTGTTTTGTGTTTTATACTACTAAAATAAAAGTGATTATACATTTTTTCATTTAAGTTTAATTTTGTAAGTTTAGTCATTTTAACCATTCCCAAACTAAATACTCATACGACATGGTAGGTGAAGCATACATTTCTTGATAAATTTTCATTTATATATCTACAGTTTGCAAAATAAATTAGTGGTTCTAAAAATAAAAAATAAAGATGATTTTATTTCATATCAATACCGTACCACAGGACGTATTGTGTATTAGTATTGATTTTGTATACAAATAGATTTTCCATCCAATGTTAAATTTGAAGTCCTAAAATATCAGCTGTTTTTGTGGTCCATGGTGAAGCGCTAGTTTTGTCCACGGAAATGCGATATAGTTTAAAACAGCTGTGGTTGCGGGCCTCACTAACTACCAAATTTACTAGCACAAATATTCCTATTAGATGGAATATTTGTTTTAGGTGTAGGCCTATATATTCAAGGGTAATACTTATTTTATATTACATAAATGTGCTACTATCCAATATCGAGTCTTGTTCGTGGTTTTTGTTGACAAAGGAGAATTTTCATGTCCGGAGAGATTCTTTAGTTGTTCTTTCTGAAGTCATTTGATTTCAGACTATTTTGACTCTTTTTTTCTGAAGTCATTTGACTCGGAAACTATTTTATGAGCTTACTAAAACGATTATATTTCTACATCAAATCAAATCGTGATATTTTAAAAAGATTGATTGTTTATAATAAAATCGCTTAATTTCTTTTCAGGCAACACATGTCGACAAAGGTTGACTCTTTATCAAGTCCTTTATTTTACCTCTTGTGAAATAGTCTATTTCTAAAACGTTTAATTCTAAAAGGAGAGGTTTTTATGGAAATTATGGAAAACGAACTCAATCGTAGTAAGCCTCTGATAAAATGAATAAATATGAAACTTTGAATGATTGATGAACAGAAAATAAAAGATTTGATTATTAATTGTTTGTTAAGATATGAAATGCCTTAAGGTACAAATGTATCAATGCAAATACAGTAAATACAGCAATTTTCTCAGTGGAATACCTGATTTTAAACGGATTTGTTATAACACATTTGTTAATACAAAAGCAAAAGATGAGAAAAAATTTTATAGCAATCTTGTTTGATAATCATCAGGTGGAAGCTAAATAAAATCGTAAAAAACAGTATTTGAAAATAAAACAAAGTTGACGTATAAAAACATAGTAACTCACTGGGAATCATCCTTGTAAATCAAATCATTGTAATTCTCTCTGTAAATATGAGTTGGAAACTAGATCTAAACTTGTAAAAACCTCACCAAAAGGGTGTTAGGAAACGCTGTAGGTAACTCGCCAACTCTCTCCCTTCACTTGTATTCCAGTGGCGTTCTCAGTCTTAGGAGACGATTAAATAATATATGAAGTTATATGAATATGTATACAGTATTACATTTGTAAAGTCAAGTCGGTGTTTAGTTTGACATTTGTGTTTTAAATGTATATTACTTATACTAAGTTATATGATATGTATACAGTATTACATTTGTAAAGTCAAGTCGGTGTTTAGTTTGACATTTGTGTTTTAAATGTATATTACTTGTACTAAGTTATATGATATGTATACAGTATTACATTTGTAAAGTCAAGTCGGTGTTTAGTTTGACATTTGTGTTTTAAATGTATATTACTTGTACTAAGTTATATGATATGTATACAGTATTACATTTGTAAAGTCAAGTCGGTGTTTAGTTTGACATTTGTGTTTTAAATGTATATTACTTGTACTAAGTTATATGATATGTATACAGTATTACATTTGTAAAGTCAAGTCGGTGTTTAGTTTGACATTTGTGTTTTAAATGTATATTACTTGTACTAAGTTATATGATATGTATACAGTATTACATTTGTAAAGTCAAGTCGGTGTTTAGTTTGACATTTGTGTTTTAAATGTATATTTACTTGTACTAAGTTATATGATATGTATACAGTATTACATTTGTAAAGTCAAGTCTGTGTTTAGTTTGACATTTGTGTTTTAAATGTATATTACTTGTACTAAGTTATATGATATGTATACAGTATTACATTTGTAAAGTCAAGTCTGTGTTTAGTTTGACATTTTTGTTTTAAATGTATATTACTTGTACTAAGTTCATTACGTAATTTATTTCGTTATTTCAAAGTTAAGGTTAATTTCTTGCCAGTAAACATAAAACCAATGAACGACTACGGGCGCTGTTTAAAGACATACATAGGAAGCCTGGACCAGCTTAAACCAAGGCACATGATGAGGTCACGTAATACAGAAAGTGTAGTTTGAGAGCAAGGAATATTTTTACTAATGTATGGTGTACAGTCACAAATGCACCACAGATATTTGTTCTGTGAGTCCCAGTGGTGTGCTGAGTCCATGAATGTGTAACGACGTGGTAAGGACAGCAATGTATCACGTAAAGAGAATGGGGATGAGGTCATGCAGTAGAGTGGGTTCCTTTGCTAATGTATGGTGTACAGTCATAACTGCACCACAGATATTTGTCCTGGGAGTCCCAGTGGTGTGCTGAGTCAATGAATGTGTAACGATGTGGTAAATGCATCCATGTACCACATGTTGTGTCCACGGGCTAAGCGCACCCCTTGCCCCACTAGTGTGTTGTGCCTGTGGGTTGAGCCTTTATGAATTCGTAATGGTGTGGTGCAAGGGTTGAATAATGTACAAGTTTTCAGCCCTGGCTTTCCTCCTTAAAGAGGCATTTTAAAAATCTCCAGTTTTACAGAGCTCGCTCGTGTTCAAGCACCCATATATTATTTATGGAACAGGGCATGACGACGGAGAAATATTTTCACCCTTTTAGCTCTCACTTGGTACACCCGTGCAAGTTAAATACCATATTTGTTCTTCTATGTTTTCCGATCAGGTAAATATATTACATTTAAGAACCAAATTTTATTACGACAGTTTAATTTGAATGCGTGAATTTTACATCGTGTATTTAAAAACTTAAATGAAGTAACACAGCCCAAAACTTAATTTTGAAATGGGGATATTTTATTAGTCATTACTTTGATAAAATTAGTGAAGTACAAACATAATTAGAATATAATATTATGTATTATAAAAATAATAGAGAAATGTAAAACATAAATTTAAAGCTTTTAAGCAGTTACAGGCTCTCGAGGATATTATTGTATCTGTCACTGCCTCTAATACTACTCAACAGAAAGATATTTCCTAGGTAACCTCTGCTATTACGAAGTGGGCAATATCGATGGAATGGGGTCACGATCGTGTGCTAGTTTTCAATATACGACTAAAAAAGAAACGAATAACAAAGTACTGTATCGTGCAGCTTAGTCATAAACTTGGTTAAAACGCATATCACGATTTTACATAAATATTGTAGAAATTAAACTTTACATTGATTTGAAACTTTTATATACACTTTTTACGTAGTTAGAGTTAATTTAATAAACGAATAAAACACATTATTTACCGATAGTCAATGTTGCGTTTGCCCATAAACTGTGTATAAAATGTTATTCTGAAAGTGTCAATAAAATAACTAACCCTAAAAAAATCTTGAAAATATAAAAGCACCACGAATGAAGTAGGAAATAGGATTTAATCGATGAATATTGTAAACTAAAGAATTATTAACCTGAATCACTGATATCTATAGCAATATGAATATTCATAAACTGTCTGTGTATTTAGCGAGTTTAAATAATCAAAAGATTTAAAATATTTTTAATTATAAAAAGGTAAAGTGAATAAAATAGGTAAAGGAATCAAACTTATAAAATCATACAAAAAGTATTATTCATTCCCATAAGTTATAAATTAAGCTGATATAAGCTGGCGGCGGTTCCCAGGGCAAAGACTCGGCAAGGTTCTTGTCAAGAATCCCTCCCAGAGGTTGACAAAGTCACTTCTTGGGTTAAGTAAACCGCACGTTAAGCTGGTGGTGGGACTCATCACCGGCCACGGCAAATTCCGGAGGCATCTAAGAACGGTGGGACTCTTTACGGAGGATCCCATCTGTCGCCTCTGTGGGGAGGACGAAGAGTCGGCAAAACACATTGTCCTGAAGTGTGAGGCCCTTGGTGCCAGAAGAAGAGCACTTTTTGAAGGCTCACCTCTAGGACAGTTGGAAATTACTAATCTAGTGAAGAAGCTCCTTGACTTGGTCAAGGGCTGCCAGCTTTACGACGATTAGGCACCGGGATTGGCACAAAAAGCCTTAGGCTTCGTTGCAAGGGTTGGCTGGACCAACTATATATCCCCACTTAAACTAAAACTAAAACTAACTAAGCTGATATAACTGTTTTATATTAAACAATCTACAAAAAATAACTTTATTGACTAAATCGTTAATAAATAAGTGCACATATGTGACAGGCTCTTTTTATTTTGTTACAGTATCTGTCACATATTATTGAAGGACAGTGCAAACATTATCAAAATAAATAAATAATGACCAAAACAACATTCAACATAATTTTTAGTTTTCAAACAAAAAAGTTAATTGGCAGTTCCAAATTGTCACTGGTCTACTGGTATTTCAATATACAATGGAAGATAAGGTGATATAATAGACTTAGTATTACAATGGCTGTGAAAGTTAACCCTCGAACTGGCAGTTATTTTTTTCCAGAATGGCAATCCTTGCCTAATGTGCGAACGTTTGTTATAAAATTCATAAAAATAGTTATTCCTACAAAACTATTTATATTATGTATCAATATGTTCATCAATATGTTCATCAATATGTAGGCTATAATAAAATTATTAATCATAACCAAACAAAAAAATTTTGTTTTAAGTAGCATATATGTGTATTTATTCATAAATCATGAAAAGGGGACGGTACCCCTTAGAAACACTGTTAGGATAGTAAAATAAAAAATATGAAATAGCTAACATATTCTAAATGTCATATAGTTTCAGGAAATACATACATCATAAATAGTACAGACAAAAATTAATTTACTACAATTTTATAACCACAAACAATACATCAGCTAAACATTTGTTACCATGGAAACAGTAATATTAAAATATTTCGTACAGAATTTAGTATAAACACTACAGAGTCTTTTTATATAGTTTTTAGCTAAAATCATCCTCTCTCATTAAAATAAATGAATAATAAGTTTATTTAAATATTTATAGCCATGAAAAAGCTGTACATATAATAATAACCCATCAGGTTATGACATATATAAATATTTGATGAGCTATTTTTACCTCATATATTACACTGATATTTCACTTTAAAAAAAATTATTATAACGTTAAATACAAATCCCTATACACACTGATCAATATATAAACAGTCTAAAAATATAATTACATAATAAACACATTTATACGGTAGTTTATTTGTATACAATTGGCAATCTGACAACGACAAACTTCTCCTATTCCAAATCATTATGTCTTGTAAAATAATCGATGATCTGTGCACATAACTGTAACCGGAAACTAATGTAGATTACATAGATACCAACGTGTACTATACTATTAAACGTGTACTATAATAACAGATATCTGCGGCCAAGGTTAAAGGTTGACCCACCAGGTTGACCTCAAAGTGTAAGTGGTTGGACCACAACGTGTAAATATATGGTGCCTCTAAGTGTAACTTAATGGTATCACAACATATAAATAATCGTGTAATGTGGCATCACTACGTATTGGTTGTCTGTAGATTGACGTTTGGTTATTTTTATTTATTTATTCGTAAGATGCCGATCGTCAAGATATGGGCGAATATGGATTTCAAAGGAGTGTGATGAGCGTTGATGAGCGAATGTAGTCATTGTTATAAAAAAGGGCCGAATATTCCTTGGAAAATGTAATTAATTAATAGCTCAATTGCAAACGAACAGCCGGCGGTTATCAGCTGGTCCCTTTCAAAATTTGTCGTGACTCTGATTAGGATCGAATTGAGAACCTTAAGCTTAACCAACTACGCTACCGACCAGTCTTACTGAGTGTAGGTCTACTGAGTGATACGTCACACGAGTTTATTACGATTAGAATAAAAGAAATAAAATTATATATTTATTGAATGAATAGGATGAAGTATTACTTTTTGAGTCTTTCTGGTTGGAGGGTAGTGGAGGGGTTTAACGAAGCCAGTTACTATAGTATTTTGTACCTTGAGTGATACAGTACTTGTCGGCGTAGTGGACTGCGCAGGACAAGGTTAAGGTTCGAGTCCCCAACTGAGCTAACGGTCGATACTTCACTCGATGAATAAATTAACACACAAGTCAGTAGGCCCATGTAGACTAGTGAGTGAAGTTTTAGTTTTAAAAAAGTGTTACAATTGTGATGTGTGATGTTCATACTGTTCACAATTTCTACCAAGTAGTATTATGCTAATTAAGTCGGCACTGGTGGCGCAGTGCTGTAACCCAGCTACTTGGGGACAAAGTGTTTGGGAGATTGTAGGCGATAGGTTCCATGCTCGGTTCTCTTAATACCGACACGGCGTGCGCTCAATGGTTGTCATCAACGTATACACTACTAGAGAAGTCTGGAGTGTCCGTGTTGAATGGTAGTCAAGGTTCGGGTGTTGTGTAGGGAAGAGAACTTAGTGTCAAACTTGTCAGTTAGCTGAAAATCAGACCAACACTACGTGGTTCGGATCCCACGTAAAATCTGTAAGTCCCATAGTTGCCCTGGCTATTGGGCTATTAATAAATAGTCTTTTCTGAGCTAAGTCGAACTCAGATAGTAACAAAGACTACACTCGTTCATCTACACTCATTCACACCTCATATTCGCCCATATCTCTACGATCATCGTCTTAGAGATAAATAATGAATACATTATTTAAATAATTGTAATATTAAAAGTGTTCTTACTATTTTGGGTGGAGCATTTCGCTCATAAGTGGCACATACGCAGATTTGCCATTAACGAGGGGGTGGTGGGAGTTGAGGTTAAGAGTTTAAATTTGGTCAGATAAAAAAAGCATTTTCATTTCATTTCCGAGCCAACAGTGGAACTGGGGCACACAGGGGGCAGGCCCAAGAGTAATTCGGTTGGTTTTACAACTCCACTGCCAAACCTGTTCTCGTTACCATACAAAAGGCTGAACCGCCTTGTCTGATTACAACTTTCTTCCTATTGATTACTTTTGGTACGCAAACTATAGTAATATGAGAGAGAGAGAGGGGGGGAGAGGGGGGAGAGGGGGAGAGAGATAGATAGAGAGGGGAGAGAGAGAGGGGGAGAGGGAGCGGGAGAGATAGATAGAGAGGGGAGAGAGAGAGGGGGGGGAGAGGGGGAGAGGAAGAGGGAGGGAGGGAGGGAGGGAGGGAGGGAGGGAGAGAGGGAGGGAGGGAGGGAGGGAGGGAGGGAGAGAGGGAGAGAGGGAGAGAGGGAGAGAGGGAGAGAGGGAGAGAGAGAGAGAGGAGAGAGAGAGAGAGAGAGAGAGAGAGAGAGAGAGAGAGAGAGAGAGAGAGAGAGAGAGAGAGAGAGAGAGAGAGAGAGAGAGAGAGAGAGAGAGAGAGAGAGAGAGAGAGAGAGAGAGAGAGAGAGAGAGAGAGAGAGAGAGAGAGAGAGAGAGAGAGAGAGAGAGAGAGAGAGAGAGAGAGAGAGAGAGAGAGAGAGAGAGAGAGAGAGAGAGAGAGAGAGAGAGAGAGAGAGAGAGAGAGAGAGAGAGAGAGAGAGAGAGAGAGAGAGAGAGAGAGAGAGAGAGAGAGAGAGAGAGAGAGAGAGAGAGAGAGAGAGAGAGAGAGAGAGAGAGAGAGAGAGAGAGAGAGAGAGAGAGAGAGAGAGAGAGAGAGAGAGAGAGAGAGAGAGAGAGAGAGAGAGAGAGAGAGAGAGAGAGAGAGAGAGAGAGAGAGAGAGAGAGAGAGAGAGAGAGAGAGAGAGAGAGAGAGAGAGAGAGAGAGAGAGAGAGAGAGAGAGAGAGAGAGAGAGAGAGAGAGAGAGAGAGAGAGAGAGAGAGAGAGAGAGAGAGAGAGAGAGAGAGAGAGAGAGAGAGAGAGAGAGAGAGAGAGAGAGAGAGAGAGAGAGAGAGAGAGAGAGAGAGAGAGAGAGAGAGAGAGAGAGAGAGAGAGAGAGAGAGAGAGAGAGAGAGAGAGAGAGAGAGAGAGAGAGAGAGAGAGAGAGAGAGAGAGAGAGAGAGAGAGAGAGAGAGAGAGAGAGAGAGAGAGAGAGAGAGAGAGAGAGAGAGAGAGAGAGAGAGAGAGAGAGAGAGAGAGAGAGAGAGATGTGGTGTGGTGCACTCTACCAATTTTAGCTAACACATGCACATAAATTTCGGCTAACACTCATAACAGTGAAGCTTTATGATATCTACGTTTTGTCAGCCACATTTATTTACTCAAACTTCAAACAATTAGCTGTTTTACCTCCTCCATGTTTTGGCCCTAGATATATATTTGAAGACATGTTTCATTATTTATTTAATTTCAAGTTCCATTAGGTTTATAATTTTAAAAGTGAAAAATCAGACAGTCATAAACTCAAAGGAAATGGAGCCTGCGGTCGGTACTTCACTTCTTGAATAACGTTTACTCACAGGCCTGCAGGCCCATGTGAACTACTAAGTGAAGTTTTAAATAAAATAAGAAATTATGCTATCATAAATATTTACAAAGTTTCCACAGACGTGAATCAGTGTAATTGTGCATTGTGCTACCATGGAAGCGGAAGCTGGTGTTCATAGATCAACTTCACGATAAGCTCTGACTATGACGTTAAATTACTACGAATACTACAACCATCTCACGGTTTAGTAATGGAGTTTATCGGAACGGAAATTGTTTTTATCTCCATGTATCAGTAAACACATAAAATGTTTCAATATTTTACCCTCAACTGCTTTCTACATTTAAGAGTAAATGTATATAATCATAGATAATATAGTCTATTTAAGAGTAAATGTATATAATCGTAGATAATATAGACTGTACATTTTAATTACTAATTTATGCAATTGTGATCATAAAACTAATTTGTGATGAGATATGAGCATTGTCACCGGATAAATACACTATTTAATAATTAACTTTCCTGAACTGGATACATCCGAAAATCAAGTAATGTGATTTTGCTGTTGTGTAAAATAAAAAAAGTATTTCATCTTGAACAAGAAATAATGTTTAAATATTGAAATCAGTTATGAACACACCAATATTAATGGTTATTCATTATAACTTGTCCATTTCTTGTGGATAAAATTTAATTATCTAGTTATATATTTTCCAGTTATTATTAGTTAATAATAATAACTGGATAGTTATAATAACTAGATAATGACGGTGTGGACACTCAATAGCTAAGGCTTCAGACTGCGGAGGGCCTGGTCCAAGGTTGGAATCCCAAGGTTACTGTGGGTCGGTACTTCACTCGTTGAATAAAGTTTGGATGGGAGGGTGATCAACGTCGTACGTATATTGGTAGCTTGGAGGGTGATCAACGTCGTACGTATATGGGGAGCTGGGAGGCTGTTCAACGTTGTACGTATATGGGTGGCTGGGAGAGTAATCATCGTCGGACTTATATGGGTAGCTGAGAGGGTGATTAACGTCGTATGTATACGGGAGGCTAGGAGGGCAATCAACGACGTACTTATATGGCTGGCTGTGAGGGCAATCAACGTCGTACGGATATGAGTGGCTGTGAGGGTGATAAACGTCGTACGTATATGGGTGGCTGGAGGGTGATCAATGTCGTACGTATATGGGTGGCTGGGAGGGTGATCAACGTCGTACATATATGGGTGGCTGGGAGGGTGATCAACGTCGTAAGTATATGGGTAGCTGAGAGGGCGATCAACATCGTACGTATATGGGTGGCTGGGAGGGTCATCAACGTCGTACGCATATGGGTGGCTGTGAGGGCAATCAACGACGTACGTATATGGCTGTGAGGGTGATCAACGTCGTTCGGATATGAGTGGCTGGGAGGGTGATCAACGTCGTATTATATGGATGGGAAGGTCATCAGCGTTGTACCGTGCGAATGTGGGTGAGAGGGTCATCAGTGTCTTTCGTTTTGTGTGGGTGGAAGGGCCTTTGACTCTCAAGTGGATGGGATAGGGTTGCCAGCGTCAAATGTATGTTGGTTGGCAAGGCTAGTAAAGAGGAGGTTGGCACATTTGAATTTTCATACGCGAACTCACAGTATTTGTGACGTCAAAGCTACACCCTCGAGTACGGGCTTGCTCAAAATGTGTTTAATTCCAAGCGTGACATCTAAATACATATCAGTTAACAGTGGTTTTACGGAAATGCATTACTTTTGTTTGACAGTAGTATAAAACTAGGCAGAATATCTCCAGTCAAAACACTAAAAGTTCAGTTATTAAAATTTGTTTATTTGATGATCAGAAATATTTCACCTGCGTAGATGTTTTATAAAAACAATTGAGTTCAAATTTTCATTTCAAGAAAAACCCTTTAGTAGGGTCTTTGACGTCGTGCGTATGTGAATGAGTGGGAGGTGAAAAGGCATCTGCGTAGTACGTAATGGGTGTGGATGGGCGGTAGGGTATTTAACCCCTTTAACGTCGCACTTATGTGAGTGAGTAAGAGGTGAAAAGGCATCTGCGTAGTATGTAGTGGGTGTGGGTGGCCAGTAGAGTCTTTAATGTCTCACTTATGTGAGTTAGTGGGAGGTGAAAAGGCATATGTGTAGTAGGTAATGAATGTGAATGGCCGGTAGAGTCTTTAATGTCGCACTTATGTGAGTGAGTGGGAGGTGAAAAGGCATCTGCGTACTACGTAATGGGTGTGGGTGGGCGGTATGGTCTTTAACATCACATATGTACAGATCACCAATGTTCAAGTACATTAAATACCAAAATGGCTGATGTTTTATGCTTGTTTTAACTCAAAATTTTCAAATTATATAATTTTGTACCCAGTATGGTAACATGAAAAGTGCCCGAACCTGACCCCACTAACTGTTATCAGTTCAACAACTTTGTGATTATAAAGTATATTTTTAGATTTAGAATTTCTAAAATTGATTGTTTAACAATATTGAATATTGATTTTGATTAGCATTAAATAAAACTGACTTTCAGTAATTTCCTAAAATAATGTGTTCTCAACTTCTTTTACCAGGTACGTTTATATACTTTTTCATAGTTTTTTTAGTCAGTTTTATACTTTTGAATTTGGCTGCTTAGTTTTTTTTAAATTTTGTTATAATTATTCTTTGTTTGGATCTATTTACATAAATTTTATGGAAGTATCCTAACAATATGAGATTTGTAAAAACTATTGTAATCTTGTTTATTTTTCTGTGGATTGCTTTGTAAGGATTCAGATTGGGGTGATTGATTGTTAATAAATTGAGAATGAGCAATTCATATTAAAAACGAAAATAAATCAAATAAATACCATACATGATTTCTGAGAAACGAACTTCAATATGATAATGTAATAAAACAAGGCAATTTTCAAAATTTATTTAAAAATATTTTGAGACTCGCTGAAACCTCTCTAGCTGAGGCAACAAAGTACGAAATGTTATTGTAACAGACAATAGTCAAAAAAATGAAGTCCAATTTGCTCGCAGGACTTGGACTTCAGCAAGGCAATGAAAGAATTACAGACGACAAAAAGTGGAAATGAGTGTCTTGCCTTTTGTCAACGGAACCATTGTTCGACATTCTTACACTCTGCACCAAAGACCATTGTTATGTAACAAACAAGACGAAGTAATGAGGTATGAGGTGAAGAAACAACGCTACATCATCACGTTCACGATGAATCAGGACAGATCTTATTAAGGTCTCGTCTAATTTGATTAAGGCTTAACCGTAGAAATTCAAATCTAAACCCGTCTGTACAAATTTTAATAATGTTTCCAATTTCCTTTTATTTACTGACACTGTTAGTAGGAGTTTCAGTTATTATTAGTTTCAGAAGCGTCATTTTACCTGTAAATAATTTTCAAAACAATGTTATAAAAGATTTTCCAATAACGTTCATATACAAAACACCAAACGTATTCAGTGACACTCGCTTGTTATTTTTTATTATTATTTGTTGAGTATATTTTCGAGATATTAAAAAAGTAGTATAGTATTACATTTTTCATTAATTCTATATGAGTTGAGGAAAATCTTTGTTTATACAGGTTGTTTCTGTTGTTATGAAAAGCGCCATTCATGATTTGCGTGTACTACCCATCCATGAGTTGCGTGTACTACCCATCCATGAGTTGCGTGTACTACCCATCCAGACGCAATACTAATTATACACCCTCCACTAATGTGAGTTCTCATTCAATATGCCATTTCTGTCGTTCATTAAAGAGTCTGCAGAGGCAATCTTCAAGATTCTATCCTATTAAAATCAAAGGATTTTGTAATTGTTTAATTTGCTTATCTTACAATTATTCCCAGTATAGTGATGCAATCTTTAGTCCTGTTTTCAAGCATTCTGAGTCCTGATGTAATGCAATATCAGTTCTGTTTTTATTGAAATCTACATTTTTCTTTCAATGCAACCTTAGTACTGGTTTGATGCAATCTTACTTCTTCTTTCAATTCAATCTCAGCTCTGTTTCCAACACGATCTATGTTCTGGTTTGATACATTCAAACCACTTCTATGCAGTCTCAATACGGGTCTCGATGAAGTCTCAGTTTTAATGCAATCTGGGTCCTAGTTTAAAGAAAGATTAGTTCTGTTTTCAATGAAATATCAGTTCTGTTTTAAATACAATCTCAATTTTGTAATGCCAGCCCTGATTTCAATGTAATCTAAGTTCTGTTTTCAATGCAATATCAGTATTGATTTTAATGCAATCTCAGATGAGGTTTCAATGCAATCTACATTCTGGTTTTAAGGCAATCATCATCATTGTTTAATAATTCAATATCAATTCTGTTTTAAACATAATCTCAGTTATGCAGTTATGCAACACACGTTCTGGTTTTATTGCACTTTAAGTCCTGTGTTCAATTCAATTTCAGTTCTGCTTCATTCAATCGGTTTTAATGCAGTCTCAGTCTGTCTTCAATAAAACCTCAGTCTCAGTTTCAATGAACCGAGTCCTGGTTTAATGACATCACGATTCTGTTCTCAACGCAATCTCAGTTCTGAGTTCAATGCTATGTCAGTTCTGATTTAAATGCAATTTACGTAATGGTTTCAATGCAATCTAAGCTAAAGTTTCAATAAAATGTCAGTTCTGTTTTCAATTAATCTCAGATCTGTTTTTAATGCAATCTTAGTTCTATTTGCAATGCAAAATATGTTCTGTATAACTGTAGTGCTTCAAGTTTGTTCACTTTTATTGCATGCTATGTATTATGCGGATATATATGTGTAAGTATGTGTAAGAGGACAAAAATAAATGTATGCGTGTGTGTATATATATGGGTATTAATATATTTGTTTGCAGGTCCATCTTGTTTAAAGTATGATTTTTTTACCTTTATAAAAGAATTTTAAAAAAATTGAATAGTTATACAGTTTTATACTAGTTGTCAAATTAAAAACATTTACTGTCTGTTCAATGTGTCCTGTTTGATTAGTTCTGAGATTGTTTATCTTTTTTCATTATTTTCAAGAATGGTCTAAAATAATTTTGTATGATAGGAACTCCTCATTCATTCTGGCCCATGTAGGGAGTAATTCCTAATCTAAAATTGTAAATTTGTGTATAATATTGTAAACTATAAAGCAATAAACTGATTTTGTTTAAATTTCAATCCAATTTCAGTGATAGTTTCAATACAATCAAAGTTGGTTATAGTTTCACGCAAACACAATTCTGGTTTCAATAAAATCTAAGTCGATTAAAGTTTCAACACTATAACAGTTCTGGTTTCAACAATACAATTTAAGTTGGCTATAGTTTCAACGCAATCACAGTTCTGGTTTCAATACAATCTAAATTTGTTATAGTTTCAACGCTATCAAAGTTAAAGTTCCAACAGTACGATCAAAGTTGGCTATAGTTTCAACACAATCACAGTTCTGGTTTCAATACAATCTAAATTTGTTATAGTTTCAACGCTATCAAAGTTATAGGTCCAACAGTACGATCAAAGTTGGCTATAGTTTCAATGCAATCACAGTTCTAGTTTCAATACAATCTAAATTGGTTATAGTTCCAACGCAATCAAAGTTATGGTTCCAACAATACGATCTAAGTCGGCTATAGTTTCAACGCAATCACAGTTATAGTTCCAACAGTACGATCAAAGTTGGCTATAGTTTCAACGCAATCACAGTTATAGTTCCAACAGTACAATCAAAGTTGGCTATAGTTTCAACGCAATCACAGTTATAGTTCCAACAGTACGATCTAAGTTGGCTATAGTTTCAACGCAATCCAGTTCTGGTTTCAACAATACGATCTAAGTTGGCTATAGTTTCAACGCAATCACAGTTATAGTTCCAACAGTACGATCTAAGTTGGCTATAGTTTCAACGCAATCACAGTTATAGTTCCAACAGTACGATCAAAGTTGGCTATAGTTTCAACGCAATCCAGTTCTGGTTTCAACAATACGATCTAAGTTGGCTATAGTTTCAACGCAATCACAGTTATAGTTCAACAGTACAATCTAAGTTGGCTATAGTTTCAACGCATTCACAGTTCTGGTTTCAATACAATCTAAATTGGTTATAGTTTCAACGCATTCAAAGTTATAGTTCCAACAGTACGATCAAAGTTGGCTATAGTTTCAACGCATTCACAGTTCTGGTTTCAATACAATCTAAATTGGTTATAGTTTCAACGCATTCAAAGTTATAGTTCCAACAGTACGATCAAAGTTGGCTATAGTTTCAACGCAATCACAGTTCTGGTTTCAATACAATCTAAATTTGTTATAGTTTCAACGCTATCAAAGTTATAGTTCCAACAGTACGATCAAAGTTGGTTATAGTTTCAACGCAATCACAGTTCTGGTTTCAATAAATTTATGAGTTATAATTTTAACAAAATCAAAGTTAGTTCTGGTTTCAATGTATTCTCAGTCCTGATGTTTTGGTAAATATACCGAAATTAAACCTACCCCTGACAATGGACATGAGGGAACGACCACCTGTTTTGGTATGTAACGAGGTATGGATCATCACATCAGGTATATAACCTCGTTCCACCTGGGAGACACATTATCACGACGAAGTTTAAACCATTTCCATTCTGCCACAAACTTCGAGATGAGTGACGTTCAATTATTCCAAGGTAATCTCACTGTGACACACAGACTTTGGCGATAGCTTCGGCTGTTTCCTGGTAGTATCCAGCATCTGATTCAAACTTAAAATTGTTACTACATAATAAATTTTATTAGGAATAACTTATAATAGGTAACTAATTCATCGTTTAAAATGCAGCAATGTATTTAAATGAATTAATTCTGTACATGAAAGAAAGTGACTTATGCTTAAAATATAAACTTTTTACTCCAGGCAAACTAATTGCATTAACAGATATTGCATTATCAAATCACCATTTATTAAATGAAAGTCATTTATCAAATCTATAACATTCGTACCTAAATTGACTTATGGTACACAAACTCATTTCACCCCATGCCCACACGAACTGATCGGAAAATTAATTCACAAATTAATTTAATTGAATTGTCCACCAATCTATTTGTACTGATTATAATTTCAACTCACCCCACCTTATAAACTAAGCAGACATTTAATCCACCCATCTATATGAACTGATTAGAAACTCAAATCACCCATCCCATTAGGGGTGAGGTTTAAGGAGTCGTGTTTGTTCCTTCATAAATTAAGCGCGTAATGTCATTATTTTAATTTAACTACAGGTTACATCAGCTGTGCCCAGAGTTGAAGGGAAAACACGGTCGACATGTATGCCCCTACCACCCACCCAGTTACATATTCCGTCGGAATAACATGGAGTACGTGTATGGCCGTCCCACCAACCCAGGAACGTATACCGTCGGAATAACATGGAATACGTTTATGCCCCTTCCACCAACCTAGGAACGTATACCGCCGGAATAACATGGAATACGTATATGCCCCTCCCACCAACCTAGGAACGTATACCGTCGGAATAATATGGAGTACGTGTATGGCCGTCCCACCAACCCAGGAACGTATACCGTCGGAATAACATGGAATACGTGTATGCCCCTCCCACCAACCCAGGAACGTATACCGTCGGAATAACATGGAATACGTGTATGCCCCTCCCACCAACCCAGGAACGTATACCGTCGGAATAACATGGAATACGTGTATGCCCCTACCACCAACCCAGGAACGTATACCGTCGGAATAACATGGAATACGTGTATGCCCCTCCCACCAACCCAGGAACGTATACCGTCGGAATAACATGGAATACGTGTATGCCCCTACCACCAACCCAGGAACGTATACCGTCGGAATAACATGGAATACGTGTATGGCCGTCCCACCAACCCATGAACGTATACCGTCGGAATAACATGGAATACGTGTATGCCGCTCCCACCAACCCAGGAACATATACCATCGGAATAGCATGAAAGAAGTGGATGGAGATACGGTATCTATCGAATTGTGTAAAGCGCCTCAAATTAAAATCCTCAATCAAATTATGAGAATGAAATAACACACTCTATATTTATTTTATGAATAGTATATTTTTTTAATTTATTGATGGTATGACATTTAAAATTGCTTAGATCGTAAGGTAGATAAACGTACCTGTTGTAAGTTCCGGGGTCTCAGTGTTTGTTGCCGTCAGATCTAAAAGTTGAGGATCGGCAGTGCGTACCCCATGCGCCGCCACTAGTAGCAGCAGCCACACAGTAAGCCTGCGTCCCCTCATGGCGACCCCCTTTGCGTCACATTCCTGCTGTAGAATCTGCGGACATAAAACAGACACATTCATTAAGGTTAGATCAGAAGACGTGTAATTAGTAAGTGCCTCCTTATTGTAACCCTTTTCTGACATTGTGTTCTTACAGTGTCATCTGAGACACGAAACACAGCTATCGTTCATGTTGATGCAAAGGTTGTGGGTATTACGTAAGAATTTCATTCAAGGAAAAATACAAAAACTAAATGCCACACAAGATTTTTGTATGCCACAAAAACTAAATGCCACACAAACATTTTGGACATACTTAAAAGCAATTTTTAAACGATATTATTAGCCGAAGACTTTGTCGCACTCAAACGTTTGAGGGTAGGAGTTCGAACGTAAACATATGAATTACCAACATTTTTAACTGTAAAGAACTAGTTCCATCGTGAGATCAGCTGGAGGGTAGATAGTATTATTTAACTCCATATTCTATATCTGTACACTTCTTATTTATTTACTACCTATTTTCAAACCGTTTTGACTGAGGATGGAGGGATATCACTTGTAGGACTGGGACTAGATTTAACTTCTTAGATAATGCAATTGCTAATTTCAACAGTTTGGAAGTAGATGCTGGAAGTTTGGCACTTGAGGGACTGACACAAGCAACAGTCCTAATCTACTGAAATTATATTAACACAGTGTGGAAGTAAGAGTTTGAGGATTACTACTAGATAGGATTTAAATAGGATTAAACTTCCTATGATTAGTATAAAAAAGTCCGGCAGGAGAAGTACGAAGGGTTGATTAATATGGATTATTTCGGCCTATTTCAGAACATCTTTGAATATTTCTATATTTCAATATTTTACGTAGTTTTGTGGTAGGTTTTAAAAGGTAGATCTCGACGCCTTCCTACCAGCTGTAGATATATTTACTTATTGCAATAAATAGTTTTAAGATAATATATTTTGAAGTAAGGCAATATCCGAGTTCCAACTATTTTTATACATCCAACTACATTTAACATACATTTTGGACATGAGTTACCAGACGGCTACAACTTAGTTATAGATATTTACGTAATGTAACTAATGGTTGGGAGATGAGATTTAGAAGCTAGGTACCGGACGGATATCCTTAGTTTTAGATATTTACGTATTTTAACAAATGGTTGGGAGATGAGATTCAGAAGCTAGGTACCGGACGGATTCTCTAGTTGTAGATATCGACATAATGTAACAAACGGTTGTGAGATGAGATTTAGAGGATAGGTACCGGACAGATTATCTTAGTTTTAGATATTTACGTAATGTAACAAATGGTTGGAAGATGAGATTTAGAAGATAGATACCGGACAGATTATCTTAGTTTTAGATATTTACGTAATGTAACAAACGGTTGTGAGATGAGATTTAGAAGATAGTTACTGGACAGATTATCTTAGTTGTAGATATTTACGTATTTTAACAAATGGTTGGGAGATGAGATTCAGAAGCTAGGTACCGGACAGATTATCTTAGTTGTAGATATTTACGTATTTTAACAAATGGTTGGGAGATGAGGTTCAGAAGATAGGTACCGGACAGATTATCTTAGTTGTAGATATTTACGTATTTTAACAAATGGTTGGGAGATGAGATTCAGAAGCTAGGTACCGGACGGATTCTCTAGTTGTAGATATTGACATAATGTAACAAACGGTTGTGAGATGAGATTTAGAAGATAGGTACCGGACAGATTATCTTAGTTTTAGATATTTACGTAATGTAACAAATGGTTGGAAGATGAGATTTAGAAGATAAGTACCGGACAGATTATCTTAGTTTTAGATATTTACGTATTTTAACAAATGGTTGGGAGATGAGATTCAGAAGTTAGGTACCGGACAGATTATCTCAGTTGTAGATATTTACGTAATGTAACAAATGGTTGGAAGATGAGATTTAGAAGAAAGGTACCGGACAGATTATCTTAGTTGTAGATATTTACGTATTTTAACAAATGGTTGGGAGATGAGATTCAGAAGTTAGGTACCGGACAGATTATCTCAGTTGTAGATATTTACGTAATGTAACAAATGGTTGGAAGATGAGATTTAGAAGAAAGGTACCGGACAGATTATCTTAGTTGTAGATATTTACGTATTTTAACAAATGGTTGGGAGATGAGATTCAGAAGCTAGGTACCGGACAGATTATCTTAGTTGTAGATATTTACGTATTTTAACAAATGGTTGGGAGATGAGGTTCAGAAGATAGGTACCAAACAGATTATCTTAGTTGTAGATATTTACGTATTTTAACAAATGGTTGGGAGATGAGATTCAGAAGCTAGGTACCGGACGGATTCTCTAGTTGTAGATATTGACATAATGAAAAAACGGTTGTGAGATGAGATTTAGAAGATAGGTACCGGACAGATTATCTTAGTTTTAGATATTTACGTAATGTAACAAATGGTTGGAAGATGAGATTTAGAAGATAAGTACCGGACAGATTATCTTAGTTGTAGATATTTACGTATTTTAACATATGGTTGGGAGATGAGATTCAGAAGCTAGGTACCGGACAGATTATCTTAGTTGTAGATATTTACGTATTTTAACAAATGGTTGGGAGATGAGATTCAGAAGCTAGGTACCGGACTGATTATCTTAGTTGTAGATATTTACGTAATGTAACAAATGGTTGGAAGATGAGATTTAGAAGATAGGTACCGGACAGATTATCTTAGTTGTAGATATTTACGTATTTTAACAAATGGTTGGGAGATGAGATTCAGAAGCTAGGTACCGGACAGATTATCTTAGTTTTAGATATTTACGTAATGTAACAAATGGTTGGAAGATGAGATTTAGAAGATAGGTACCGGACAGATTATCTTGGTTGTAGATATTTACGTATTTTAACAAATGGTTGGGAGATGAGATTCAGAAGCTAGGTACCGGACGGATTCTCTAGTTGTAGATATTTACATAATGTAACAAACGGTTGTGAGATGAGATTTAGAAGATAGGTACCGGACAGATTATCTTAGTTGTAGATATTGACATAATGTAACAAACGGTTGTGAGATGAAATTTAGAAGCTAGGTACCGGACAGATTATCTTAGTTGTAGATATTGACATAATGTAACAAACGGTTGTGAGATGAAATTTAGAAGATAGGTACCGGACAGATTATCTTAGTTTTAGATATTTACGTAATGTAACAAACGGTTGTGAGATGAGATTTAGAAGATAGGTACCGGACAGATTATCTTAGTTTTAGATATTTACGTAATGTAACAAACGGTTGTGAGATGAGATTTAGAAGATAGGTACCGGACAGATTATCTTAGTTGTAGATATTGACATAATGTAACAAACGGTTGTGAGATGAAATTTAGAAGCTAGGTACCGGCCGAATTCTCTTAGGTTAAGATATATACGTAATGTAACAAATGGTTGGGAGATGAGATTTAGAAGGTAGGCACTGGACGGCTTTAGAGCAGCTGTAAACATTAAACAATGTGGGGGTAGGAGTTACAAGGTAGAACTTTGGTAGCTTTTGGATTCGTTATAGTACATGTTGCCTGAACAGAGTGTACCAAACTGAGTGGAGATGGATGACTACTAGGTGGTTTCTCTCTTGTTTTAAATGTGTACTTTATGTAAGGTTAATCAGAGTAGATGTTATAGTTGAACAACAGAGACTGTATGGTGTTGGACTAGTTGTAAATGTCTAATTGGTATGAATTCAGACAGGGTTGTTAGTATTGATATGACAGAGACTGTATAGTGTTGGACTAGTTGTAAATGTCTAATTAGTATGAATTCAGACAGGGTACTTAGTATTGATATGACAGAGACTGTATGGTGTTGGACTAGTTGTAAATGTCTAATTAGTATGAATTCAGACAGGGTAGTTAGTATTGATATGACAGAGAATGTATGGTGTTGGACTAGTTGTAAATGTCTAATTAGTATGAATTTAGACAGGGTAGTTAGTATTGATATGACAGAGAATGTATGGTGTTGGACTAGTTGTAAATGTCTAATTAGTATGAATTTAGACAGGGTAGTTAGTATTGATATGACAAAGAATGTATGGTGTTGGACTAGTTGTAAATGTCTAATTAGTATGAATTTAGACAGGGTAGTTAGTATTGATATGACAGAGAATGTATGGTGTTGGACTAGTTGTAAATGTCTAATTAGTATGAATTTAGACAGGGTAGTTAGTATTGATATGACAGAGAATGTATGGTGTTGGACTAGTTGTAAATGTCTAATTAGTATGAATTTAGACAGGGTAGTTAGTATTGATATGACAGAGAATGTATGGTGTTGGACTAGTTGTAAATGTATAATTAGTATGAATTTAGACAGGGTAGTTAGTATTGATATGACAGAGAATGTATGGTGTTGGACTAGTTGTAAATGTCTAATTAGTATGAATTTAGACAGGGTAGTTAGTATTGATATGACAGAGACTGTATGGTGTTGGACTAGTTGTAAATGTCTTATTAGTATGAATTTAGACAGGGTAGTTAGTATTGATATGACAGAGAATGTATGGTGTTGGACTAGTTGTAAATGTCTAATTAGTATGAATTTATAGAGGGTAGTTAGTATTGATATGACAGAGAATGTATGGTGTTGGACTAGTTGTAAATGTCTAATTAGTATGAATTTAGACAGGGTAGTTAGTATTGATATGACAGAGAATGTATGGTGTTGGACTAGTTGTAAATGTCTAATTAGTATGAATTTAGACAGGGTACTTAGTATTGATATGACAGTGACTGTATGGTGTTGGACTAGTTGTAAATGTCTAATTAGTATGAATTTAGACAGGGTAGTTAGTATTGATATGACAGAGAATGTATGGTGTTGGACCAGTTGTAAATGTCTAATTAGTATGAATTTAGACAGGGTAGTTAGTATTGATATGACAGAGATTGTATGGTGTTGGACTAGTTGTAAATGTCTAATTAGTATGAATTTAGACGGGGTAGTTAGTATTGATATGACAGAGAATGTATGGCGTTGGACTAGTTGTAAATGTGTAATTAGTATGAATTTAGACAGGGTAGTTAGTATTGATATGACAGATAATGTATGGTGTTGGACTAGTTGTAAATGTCTAATTAGTATGAATTTAGACAGGGTAGTTAGTATTGATATGACAGAGAATGTATGGTGTTGGACTAGTTGTAAATGTCTAATTAGTATGAAATTAGACAGGGTAGTTAGTATTTATATGACAGAGAATGTATGGTGTTGGACTAGTTGTAAATGTCTAATTAGTATGAATTTAGACAGGGTAGTTAGTATTGATATGACAGAGAATGTATGGTGTTGGACTAGTTGTAAATGTCTAATTAGTATGAATTTAGACAGGGTAGTTAGTATTGATATGACAGAGAATGTATGGTGTTGGACTAGTTGTAAATGTCTAATTAGTATGAATTTAGACAGGGTAGTTAGTATTGATATGACAGAGAATGTATGGTGTTGGACTAGTTGTAAATGTCTAATTAGTATGAATTTAGACAGGGTAGTTAGTATTGATATGACAGAGAATGTATGGTGTTGGACTAGTTGTAAATGTCTAATTAGTATGAATTTAGACAGGGTAGTTAGTATTGATATGACAGAGAATGTATGGTGTTGGACTAGTTGTAAATGTCTAATTAGTATGAATTTAGACAGGGTAGTTAGTATTGATATGACAGAGAATGTATGGTGTTGGAATAGTTGTAAATGTCTAATTAGTATGAATTTAGACAGGGTAGTTAGTATTGATATGACAGAGAATGTATGGTGTTGGACTAGTTGTAAATGTCTAATTAGTATGAATTTAGACAGGGTAGTTAGTATTGATATGACAGAGACTGTATGGTGTTGGACTAGTTGTAAATGTCTTATTAGTATGAATTTAGACAGGGTAGTTAGTATTGATATGACAGAGAATGTATGGTGTTGGACCAGTTGTAAATGTCTAATTAGTATGAATTTATACAGGGTAGTTAGTATTGATATGACAGAGAATGTATGGTGTTGGACTAGTTGTAAATGTCTAATTAGTATGAATTTAGACAGGGTAGTTAGTATTGATATGAAAGAGAATGTATGGTGTTGGACTAGTTGTAAATGTCTAATTAGTATGAATTTAGACAGGGTACTTAGTATTGATATGACAGTGACTGTATGGTGTTGGACTAGTTATAAATGTCTAATTAGTATGAATTTAGACAGGGTACTTAGTATTGATATGACAGAGAATGTATGGTGTTGGACTAGTTGTAAATGTCTAATTAGTATGAATTTAGACAGGGTAGTTAGTATTGATATGACAGAGAATGTATGGTGTTGGACTAGTTGTAAATGTCTAATTAGTATGAATTTAGACAGGGTAGTTAGTATTGATATGACAGAGAATGTATGGTGTTGGACTAGTTGTAAATGTCTAATTAGTATGAATTTAGACAGGGTAGTTAGTATTGATATGACAGAGAATGTATGGTGTTGGACTAGTTGTAAATGTCTAATTAGTATGAATTTAGACAGGGTAGTTAGTATTGATATGACAGAGAATGTATGGTGTTGGACTAGTTGTAAATGTCTAATTAGTATGAATTTAAACAGGGTAGTTAGTATTGATATGACAGAGAATGTATGGTGTTGGACTAGTTGTAAATGTCTAATTAGTATGAATTTAGACAGGGTAGTTAGTATTGATATGACAGAGAATGTATGGTGTTGGACTAGTTGTAAATGTCTAATTAGTATGAATTAAGACAGGGTACTTAGTATTGATATGATAGAGACTGTATGGTGTTGGACTAGTTGTAAATGTCTAATTAGTATGAATTTAGACAGGGTACTTAATATTGATATGATAGAGACTGTATGGTGTTGGACTAGTTGTAAATGTCTAATTAGTATGAATTTAGACAGGGTACTTAGTATTGATATGACAGAGACTGTATGGTGTTGGACTAGTTGTAAATGTCTAATTAGTATGAATTTAGACAGGGTAGTTAGTATTGATATGACAGAGACTGTATGGTGTTGGACTAGTTGTAAATGTCTAATTAGTATGAATTTAGACAGGGTAGTTAGTATTGATATGACAGAGATTGTATGGTGTTGGACTAGTTGTAAATATCTAATTAGTATGAATTTAAACAGGGTAGTTAGTATTGATATGACAGAGACTGTATGGTGTTGGACTAGTTGTAAATGTCTAATTAGTATGAATTTAGACAGGGTAGTTAGTATTGATATGACAGAGATTGTATGGTGTTGGACTAGTTGTAAATATCTAATTAGTATGAATTTAAACAGGGTAGTTAGTATTGATATGACAGAGACTGTGTGGTGTTGGACTAGTTGTAAATGTCTAATTAGTGTGAATTCAGACAGGGTAGTTAGTATTGATATGAGAGAGACTGTATGGTGTTGGACTAGTTGTAAATGTCTAATTAGTGTGAATTCAGACAGGGTAGTTAGTATTGATATGACAGAGACTGTATGGTGTTGGACTAGTTGTAAATGTCTAATTAGTGTGAATTCAGACAGGGTAGTTAGTATTGATATGACAGAGACTGTATGGTGTTGGACTAGTTGTAAATGTCTAATTAGTATGAATTTAGACAGGGTAGTTAGTATTGATATGACAGAGACTGTAGTTGCTGCCCACTACACGAGCGACGGGGATTAGCAGTTATGACCCCTTATTTAACGCTGTAGTTACCTTCAAAGACTACGTTTAAAGCTAGATAATGAAAATAAAAGTTTATTCCAGCATTAGCGTCTCTAAATAGATTTACATTAACTTTGAATGAATGATGGGTAAGTTTTGGACTTAACATGGACATATTGTTGTAAAAACGTTCAAAGGAATATTAGTTAAATATTGGTTTGATAAATGCATACTAACTTACCGTGATTCTTGGTTTTAAGACTGTTTGAAGTAGGACTAGAGATAAGGCATGTATATGTTAGAAACCCTTAATTTAATTATCTTTAAGGCCTACAGAGGGGAAAAAAATATGGAAACGCTTTCATAACTTTTCTATGACTTCAGTGGTAAAAGTGTAACCTTGTACATTATCATGGTTACAAAGAACGCACTTTTTTACGCTATTAATGACATTTCATTTTCTCCGGGGAACGGCCCACGTGGAGTTGAACGAAAATCTTAAATGTATCAACTTTAATACTAGGTCGAGTTTGGTATCAAATAAAAGGTCTATTCAAGAGAAATTAATTCGAGATGGACTGGTTGTTAGTCCGAAGATCTTAGTAGTGGAGTAAGTTTATAGAACGTTGAGATTATTCTCCGTCATCCACTCTAATGGAACTGTATGTCAATGATTGCTTCAAGAAAATGAAGACAATTATATGACATCAACTCAGTTCGCTGTAGTGTAATGGTGAGTAAGAAAACTCTCACCTATTTACACCTGATGAGACGAAACAACGTCGAAACAGCACACATGGAGACCATCTGGTCCACGTACCAACATCCTTTCGGTGTGGCCAATGCATAGCGACCAACTGTTGTCAGAAGGTGCCTTAGCAAGCACTATTTGGAGCGCTATTACTTTTGTTAACGCAGAGTAACCCGTAGACTGTTGTCAGGCGGAAAACTGCAATCATGTGTAATAATTGATGTCTTAGCGACCAATGGTTGAGGTTCGCCCTCACATGGTAGCGAGTAACATAATCGTGAGTCCAAAAACCATTCTTAACCAGGTCAGTATGGTTAAAGCGCTTGAAGATTGAATGTATGAAGCACTTGTTGTATGAATGGAGTGTGAATGCACGGCTGTCTGCGTTAACAAAAGTAATAGCGCTCCAAATAGTGCTTGCTAAGGCACCTTCTGACAACAGTTGGTCGCTATGCATTGGCCACACCGAAAGGATGTTGGTACGTGGACCAGATGGTCTCCATGTGTGCTGTTTCGACGTTGTTTCGTCTCATCAGGTGTAAATAGGTGAGAGTTTTCTTACTCACCATTACACTACAGCGAACTGAGTTGATGTCATATAATTGTCTTCATTTTCTTGAAGCAATCATTGACATACAGTTCCATTAGAGTGGATGACGGAGAATAATCTCAACGTTCTATAAACTTACTCCACTACTAAGATCTTCGGACTAACAACCAGTCCATCTCGATTCAAACACAGGCGATCCGCCTATGATCGAAAGCGTCTTGCGTTACTTCGCGCAACTGACGAGAGACAGACATCTCGAAACGCAAATAATTGATGAATCGGGTCATCTGACCCCTTTCCACCTATCGACATGAGGTGGTGACAGCCGTGCATTCACACTCCATTCATACAACAAGTGCTTCATACATTCAATCTTCAAGCGCTTTAACCATACTGACCTGGTTAAGAATGGTTTTTGGACTCACGATTATGTTACTCGCTACCATGTGAGGGCGAACCTCAACCATTGGTCGCTAAGACATAAATTATTACACATGATTGCAGTTTTCCGCCTGACAACAGTCTACGGGTTACTCTGCGTTAACAAAAGTAATAGCGCTCCAAATAGTGCTTGCTAAGGCACCTTCTGACAACAGTTGGTCGCTATGCATTGGCCACACCGAAAGGATGTTGGTACGTGGACCAGATGGTCTCCATGTGTGCTGTTTCGACGTTGTTTCGTCTCATCAGGTGTAAATAGGTGAGAGTTTTCTTACTCACCATTACACTACAGCGAACTGAGTTGATGTCATATAATTGTCTTCATTTTCTTGAAGCAATCATTGACATACAGTTCCATTAGAGTGGATGACGGAGAATAATCTCAACGTTCTAGAAATTAATTGCTGCAAACCGGACTTCGAAATATCTATCCTTTACATAGTAGCGGTCATTTGAATTTCAAGTAACTAATTTGAACAATATTATTTCTCCGCTGTTTAACAGTTTCAGGTAAATTATTCTGATCAAAAATTATACTTTATGGAACACAATAACTAAAAAAATTAAATTGTCAAATTATCTATGGACAAAAATAAAGTTGTTATGAAAGCCTTTCCATATTTTCTACGCTTTATATATATTTAAGCCATACTACGCTTCCATATACGCTACTATATATATATTTAAGTAACTGTTAGACATTTTTATACTAAATAAAAGTCACATTTGAATGTAGCATATTGGACATTTGTTGGTTCGATGAATATAGATGCCTTTGTTATGTAGATTGGTTTCCAGACTGTTGTTTTGGTATTGACCTGGTTGGAGATTGCTTTTCTATTATTGACTTTACAAGCAAACAGGTAATGGGGAGCCTTTTAAGGAAATTGCATTCGGAATGTGTTTCATTTCTTGATAGTTAAGCTTGGTTTAATACTTCCTACCATATCTCAGCACCAGTGTCACAACCATCTCCAGCGTCACAACGGTCCCCAGTGTCACAACGGTCCCCAGCGTCACAACGGTTCCCAGTGTCACAACGGTCCCTAGCGTCACAACGGTTCCCAGCGTCACAACGGTCCCTAGCGTCACAACGGTCCCTAGCGTCACAACGGTCCCTAGCGTCACAACGGTTCCCAGTGTCACAACGGTCCCCAGCGGCACAACAGTCCCTAGCGTCACAACGGTTCCCAGTGTCACAACGGTCCCCAGCGTCACAACGGTCCCTAGCGTCACAACGGTTCCTAGCGTCACAACGGTTCCCAGTGTCACAACGGTCCCCAGCGTCACAACGGTTCCCAGTGTCACAATGGTCCCCAGCGTCACAATGGTCCTCAGTGTCACAACGGTTCCCAGCGTCACAACGGTGCCTAGCGTCACAACGGTTCCTAGCGTCACAACGGTTCCTAGCGTCACAACGGTTCCCAGTGTCACAACGGTCCCCAGCGTCACAACGGTTCCCAGTGTCACAATGGTCCCCAGCGTCACAATGGTCCTCAGTGTCACAACGGTTCCCAGCGTCACAACGGTGCCTAGCGTCACAACGGTTCCTAGCGTCACAACGGTTCCTAGCGTCACAACGGTTCCCAGTGTCACAACGGTCCCCAGCGTCACAACGGTTCCCAGTGTCACAATGGTCCCCAGCGTCACAATGGTCCTCAGTGTCACAACGGTCCCCAGCGTCACAACGGTTCCCAGTGTCTCAACGGTCCCCAGCGTCACAACGGTCCCTAGCGTCACAACGGATCCTAGCGTCACAACGGTTCCCAGTGTCACAACTGTCCCCAGCGTCTCAACAGTCCCTAGCGTCACAACTGTCCCTAGCGTCACAACGGTTCCCAGCGTCACAACGGTTCCCAGTGGAACAACGGTCCCGTGCGTCACAACATACTTAAGTGTCACAACAGTCCCGTGTGTCACTACGGTTCCCAATGTAAGAACGTTCCCGTGCACCAGTGTCACAACCATCCCCAGCGTCACAACGGTTCCCAGTGGAACAACGGTCCCGTGCGTCACAACATACTCAAGTGTCACAACAGTCCCGTGTGTCACTACGGTTCCCAATGTAAGAACGTTCCCGTGCACCAGTGTCACAACCATCCCCAGCGTCACAACGGTTCCCAGAGTCACAACGGTCCCCAGTTTCACAACCATCCCCAGCGTCACAACGGTTCACAGTGTCACAACGGTCCCCAGCGTCACAACGGTTCCCAGTCTAACAACGGTCCCGTGCGTCACAACATACTCAACTGTCACAACGGTTCCCAGTGTAAGAACGTTACCGTGCGTTGCAACGGTCCCCAGCATCACAATGGTCATGTGCGACACAATGGTTTACAGCGACAAAGTTTGTAGGATCTTCTATAAATAAAATCATATTATGTTAATTTATTTATAGTAGCCAACTTCAAAAGTTTTTATTTTATCAAACAGCTGATAATTACATACATACAGACATACATGTAGATCAAATAGGATTGCTAATAATAGGCAATCCTGTGATAAAGCGGTACTCTGGCTGCATAACGCCAAAGAAAGCTGTGCGCATGTGTCAATTCATGGACCTTACAACATCAATGCGTGACCTGAACCATCAAGATCACTGGTCAACTGGACCAGTGAGTCATCTCGGATTGTTGCCCAGAAGATAATGTTAAACGTCATCCATATGTCATCGTTATATTTTAGTGTATAGTTTTGACTGTAATCTCATATTAAATCTTTCCTATTACATACTCCCTTTCTTACTTGTTGACTGTGGAAAATTTTCGGTTGTAAACAATGTTACTTTCGGTAGTAAAAATAGACAGCTGTTGAAAATATGATGTTTCGCAGGTTCTAAACACATAACGAAAACAACTGAACTCATAGTAGTGTAGTGAAAATTCCTGTACTAGCCTACAGTAAGAATATTGACTGCCGTCATGCGGGTTGCGTCAAATGTCCTGGCGACCTGCGTGAAGGCGCTCTATTAGATGAAATACTAAATGCTATAAGTGATGTCTTAACATCTTTTAATAATTTGTTACACTGTGTAAATATTTTTATAAAATTTGTGTGATAAAATCTGCAGTAATGGTATACAAATCTAACTACCTATCTTCTCAAAAAATGATAATCTTGACAGAACTGACGAAGAATTAACTCACCAAGCGGCAAAGTTATTTATATAATTAGAGGCTTTAATATTAAATGAATGATCTGGTTAATAAAACAGATCCATTCAAACAATAGTTATAGCAGTGGCCTCTCAGATTTTTATTTTATAATATATGTAATATTTACGATTGTAGTGACCATCATAAAAGTTAATATAACAAATTCAAATTCAAATTCTTTATTATGCAAATTGACAATATATACAATTGTATTACATTCGTCACTTATACTAAGAAATAAAATTAATAATAATGAATAAATAAAACTTAATATTCCAATTGACATTTATGGTGGATTTAGGAAGAACTCGTCAAGAGAGTAACAGGCTCTGTTTAATAGATAATTTTTTAGCTTTTTAACAAATAAATGGTACCAGGAAACCCCACACTTATTTTATTTAAATAAAAGGGGGAAAGCATAATCTTCAAAAGTAGCTGTTCAATTAATCACATAGTCTATGAGGAATGGGCAGAGTAAGGTTAAAAAGGAAGATCCGCATCTCCTTTTTAGAAAAATATAAATAATAATACAAAAAAATTTATGTCAAAAACCTTAAATAATCTGAGTTAAGTCTTCCGGCCTTCGGCATCCAGCCCCAACCTAGAGTGGTGGTTTCTAAAATAGTTTTAATCAATTTTAATTTTCTTCTTTACTGAAAATTTAATGAAGGAAACAATAGTAGTATAATGCTTGAAAAATGCATTTTTGAATGTTATACCCGTAAAAATGTTACAATTCGAAAACCATTGTTAGGGATATGTAGTTTTTACTAAAACATTTCAAATTGTAATTCACATCTTTCATGAAAATATAATTAAAATCGTTAAAGCCGTTTTTGTGAAAATTCCATTTTTGTATCTTTTTTGCCCATAAAAAACTAAAATTTCAAAAAAGTAAAAATACATTCTGGAGATATTAGCTAAATACACCTACGTACCATATTTCATAAAAATCGATCCATTCGTTTGTTCTCAAGCGAAGTGTAAAGACACAAAATTAAAGAAAGAACACTTTTTGGGTCCAGGGGGCGTTAAATACAAACAAAATTACCTAGTAAATACAAACAAAAAACTCTGTTAATACAAACAAACGCTTTTATCAAACATTGTGATAAAGAGCTATTTAAGCAACCGCAAAAATACTGCAGTTGTTTAGCTTGTTTATTGAAACTTTTTTTTCATATTATTTGAAATTGTTCAAACAAATGCTGTATAGTCAAAATTTTCATTAAGTACGTAACATATATTTTTTTCATCAAGCAGTCTCAGTATGCTAACCACTGGAAAATCACAAAACTAGGTAAATTTTTTAGTGGTCACTTCATTAACCAGTTTTGAACAGCTGACCTTATTACGATGCAAATTATCTAATTATACTGTTCACGTCAGGGTATAGTTCGGATTTTAGATTTCACGTACAAAATACTTTTTAAAAGTGAGTTGTCTAATCCGAGCTTTCCTGATGATGAAATACTACTTTTTAATCTGTATTAAAAAAAATAATAATACAAATAAATTAATGGTTCATTTTATGTCATTGAAACATATCACTTAACTATAAATAGTGATTTGATTAACTCACTAACTCACTGACAAACATGTTTCAAGACTTTCAAATGTCGTACACTTTTATAATTTGCATTTTAAGCAGATCTAAATATGTCAACCCCAGGAAAATTCAATTACGACCTCAATGCATTTGGGGAAGAAGGGGGTTAAAAACTGCATAATTTGCATAAGATATCGCATGATCAACTCGATCGAATATACCTAGCTTATATAATATAGCTTCGTTCCAACAACTGTTTAACCAAAATAGGTAAATTTTAATTTAAAAGTGGCTTACCGTTTACAAGGGATAATTTATCTTTGTAACTTAAAGTTATATTACCGTTTTTGTAAAAACACTGATTTAATTCATCAAAGAATCGTGACTTGATATTTTCTAGCGATGAGGATTTTGTTATTTGCTTCGACAGTCTTAAGTCTCGACAGCGTGAAAGACTTGTAATTAAAATGTATTGAGAAGACATTTTTAAAAGTTACAGATGTTACAGTATACTTAAAAAAAACTCCACGCTTTGCATTTTGACGTGTACAGTACGAGTATTTTAAATTTGTTACTTTTTTATTTTCCAGGCTGATCGACTCGTAATTCTGGGGTCACAGTGTTGTACTATTGACTGAAACCTTCATCTTTAAAGTTGGTTCCAGCATTACGTTATCATTTCTTAAGAAAGGCTGTGTTAAAGTATAAAAATATCTACTTTTAAAATCCCTGCGTTATCTCTTATCTTTTAACTATGTAAATCAAGAAATATAAGCAGAAAAGATCAAATATGTGATTTTTCAAAAATGATAATATAACACTTATGTATTTTTGTTTTAGATACAATTAAAAATGTCTCTAACAAAAATTATAATACCACTCACGATACGTGTGACATTTGGTTAATACTACTACTTTACGTGTAGGAGTGGGCGGGTGGGTCAGTATCACTGCAAGTGTAGGAGTGGGCGGGTGGGTCAGTATCACTGCACGTGTAGGAGTGGGCGGGAGGGTCTGTACTACTGCACCTGTAGGGGTGGGCGGGTGGGTCAGTATCACTGCATGTGTAGGGGTGGGTGGGTGGGTCAGTACTACTGCACCTATAGGGGTGGGCGGGTAGGTCAGTACTACTGCACCTGTAGGGGTGGGCGGGTGGGTCAGTATCATTGCACGTGTAGGAGTGGGCGGGTGGGTCAGTATCACTGCACGTGCAAGAGTGGGTTGGGTGGGTTAGTACAGTAAGTGAATTTAAGAATATTTTTAATTAATCAAATACCTAAAATATTATCCTTTACATATATTGCACAGTTGGTATAGTAGCAATAGTTCTAGGACCTCAAGTATTTTATAAATTAGAAAAAGGTTTTGTTGAGGTTTTCATTTAAATATCTAACAATATACACTATTTGTTATATAAATGTACTAAAAATGTACAGTTAATACCACTGTATTTTTACGTGTATGGGTGGTTGGGAGTGTCACCATCATTGTACATGCATTGTGGCCGAGTTGGTCATCTGAGCTATCACCACTGTACGTGTATGGGTGGCTGGGAGTGTCACCATCTTTGTACATGCATGGTGGCTGAGTGGGTCATCTGAGCTATCACAATTGTACGGGTATAGGTGGCTGGGAGTGTCACCATCATTGTACATGCATGGCGGTCGGGTGCGTCATCTGAGCTATCACCACTGTACGGGTATAGGTGGCTGGGAGTGTCACCATCATTGTACATGCATGGCGGTCGGGTGCGTCATCTGAGCTATCACCACTGTACGTGTATGGGTGGCTGGGAGTGTCACCATCATTGTACATGCATGGTGGCCGAGTGGGTCATCTGAGCTATCACAATTGTACGGGTATGGGTGGCTTGGAGTGTCACCATCATTGTACATGCATGGTGGCCGAGTGGATCATCTGAGCTATCACCACTGTACGTGTATGGGTGGCTGGGAGTGTCACCATCATTGTACATGCATGGTGGTCGGGTGCGTCATCTGAGCTATCACCACTGTATGTGTATGGGTGGCTGGGAGTGTCACCATCATTGTACATGCATGGTGGCCGAGTGGGTCATCTGAGCTATCACAATTGTACGGGTATGGGTGGCTTGGAGTGTCACCATCATTGTACATGCATGGTGGCCAGGTGGGTCATCTGAGCTATCACCACTGTACGTGTATGGGTGGCTGGGAGTGTCACCATCATTGTACATGCATGGCGGCCGAGTGGGTCATCTGAGCTATCACAATTATACGGGTATGGGTGGCTTGGAGTGTCACCATCATTGTACATGCATGGTGGCCGAGTGGATCATCTGAGCTATCACCACTGTACGTGTATGGGTGGCTGGGAGTGTCACCATCATTGTACATGCATGGTGGCCGGGTGGGTCATCTGAGCTATCACCGCTGTACGTGTATGGGTGGCTGGGAGTGTCATCATCATTTTACATGCATGGTGGCCGGGTGGGTCATCTGAGCTATCACCACTGTACGTGTATGGGTGGCTGGGAGTGTCACCATCATTGTACATGCATGGTGGCCGGGTGGGTCATCTGAGCTATCACCACTGTACGTGTATGGGTGGCTGGGAGTGTCACCATCATTGTACATGCATGGTGGCCGGGTGGGTCATCTGAGCTATCACCACTGTACGTGTATGGGTGGCTGGGAGTGTCACCATCATTGTACATGCATGGTGGTCGGGTGCGTCATCTGAGCTATCACCACTGTACGTGTATGGGTGGCTGGGAGTGTCACCATCATTGTACATGCATGGTGGCCGGGTGGGTCATCTGAGCTATCACCACTGTACGTGTATGGGTGGCTGGGAGTGTCACCATCATTGTACCTGTGGGCCTTGTAAAACTGTTGTTTTTAATACATTTGAAAGGATTTTTTAGCTATACTGACAATACCACTCACGTGTTACAATTGTATACGTGCTACACTGGGTAATGCCATTGTACGTATATGGGTGGGATCATATCTGTGGGTACTGCTGGAATCAGTAGTATCCACAGATCTCCAATCTGGAGGATGGATGGATTGAATTTGACCTGTCACACAGCTAAGAGCTCAGATGCTTACAGTATCTGAAGTTTCATC
The DNA here is from genome assembly GCA_035578905.1 of Stictocephala bisonia. Classification (NCBI taxonomy): domain Eukaryota; kingdom Metazoa; phylum Arthropoda; class Insecta; order Hemiptera; family Membracidae; genus Stictocephala; species Stictocephala bisonia. The sequence goes on from JAQJVL010000005.1 coordinate 8,577,305, forward strand.
TGTCAATGAATGAACACTCTTAATGAGGATGGATGGATTGAATTTGACCTGTCACACAGCTAAGAGCTCAGATGCTTACAGTATCTGAAGTTTCATCTGTCAATGAATGAACACTCTTAATGAGGATGGATCGATTGAATTTGACCTGTCACACAGCTAAGAGCTCAGATGCTTACAGTATCTGAAGTTTCATCTGTCAATGAATGAACACTCTTAATGAGGATGGATGGATTGAATTTGACCTGTCACACAGCTAAGAGCTCAGATGCTTAAAGTAGCTGAAGTTTCATCTGTCAATGAATGAACACTCTTAATGAGGATGGATCGATTCAATTTGACCTGTCACACAGCTAAGACCTCAGATGCTTAAAGTATCTGAAGTTTCATCTGTCAATGAATGAACACTCTTAATGAGGATGGATGGATTGAATTTGACCTGTCACACAGCTAAGAGCTCAGATGCTTAAAGTAGCTGAAGTTTCATCTGTCAATGAATGAACACTCTTAATGAGGATGGATCGATTCAATTTGACCTGTCACACAGCTAAGACCTCAGATGCTTAAAGTATCTGAAGTTTCATCTGTCAATGAATGAACACTTTAATGAGGATGGATCGATTCAATTTGACCTGTCATATGGCTAAGACCACAGATGCTTAAAGTATCTGAAGTTTCATCTGTCAATGAATGAACACTTTAATGAGGATGGATCGATTCAATTTGACCTGTCACACAGCTAAGACCTCAGATGATTAAAGTAGCTGAAGTTTTATCTGTCAATGAAAGAACATTTTTTACTATACATGTAATAATTTCGTGTCATTTAAACACTGCACATGGGAAATATTTCACTGCATGGATCCTGAGTCAAATATTGAAATATACTGAATTAGTAGGTAGAGGAATAAAGCCTATTAACAGATGCTTCCCCACCGGAGAATGCCCCAATATTGCAATAGATAGGAAGAATTGTTATATTACAAAGTTATTGCACATAATTTATTTGGAAACACCAAAATTATATCCAACAGAGTTGGCTACAGTACGTTCTGGTTATACGTTGAACAGTCAAACAGTCATTTAATTGTTACTGACAAGCGAGCGTTTGTTTCCCTGCAGCAATTGGGAAAACCGGCTAACCTTATCATTTCACTTAAACCAAAAAAACATAACTCATATATATGGCTCTGCACACTTACTTAGTTGTGTGCAGTTGTGAATTATGAAAATATTTACAATTCAGGAATAAAATAAATTCACTATCTATCATTTAATATTATCACAATATTAGTGCTACCTATAATAAAACCATTTACAAAACTATTAATTACTACAAATATGTATACTGGTCGGATATTCCCATAATTGTATTAACTATGTGGATATTTTTTGTTTTTGTACTAACCACCTTACTTACCCTTTTCTTTGAAAGGGGTTTCACTTTTAGATAATAACAATAAAAGTCTTAGTAAGAGTTTCTAAATAATAGTGTATTTACTTTCATGTGATTGCTTTACTGAAGTTTTGCGCTATGTAAGCCGAAATGTCTTAAGTTTCATTGCCATTTTGACCATTCAGTAAAAAAAATATGCTTAAACGCGAGTTAAAACGCTTTAAAGATGAAACAAAAGAATATTAACGGCTTTTTAAATAATAAAAATGAAGTGACCTTTTCCGTTAATTCACAACCACTACTTTGGTTAGGTTATATTAGGTTTGTTTGGATTATCTTAGGTTTGGTTATGTTAGATTTTGTTAGGTTATGCTAGGTTTAGTTATGAAGTTTTTTTGGTTATGTTAGGTTAACCTAAGTTATGGTAGTGAATAAAGAGAAAAGATCAAAATGAAAATTCGATTCTGTTTTAGTTGTTTTCAGTACATGTTTTTTAGTGCTCCTGCTATCCGCCATCCTTAAAAATCTTACAAAATAAAACTTTCATATCATTATTCGGCACTTTTTGTTTGATTATACAAAATTATGTTTCCAAAAGAACATTCCTGCATCCCCAAACATCTGCACGCCTCTACTTCATGCAATATTTTGGCGACTATGTGTGTTAACATTTCTATCGTACGATTTTACATGCACTATTTATTTACTAAGCTCAGATCTTGTGTTAATTGGTACCACATATTCTCTTAGTCAAGAATTAGTTGTTTGTTTTATTTATATATTTCATATATTACATATTGTTTTTGTACTTAATAATGAGATAGAACTATCGTTAGTTTTTTAATTACATATTGCAGCCTTTATATTTTCCGACTTATATATGATTGTTGGGTTGGAATAATGGATTGATGGATTTGAGAATGATGTTAAACGTTCTTTTCTCCTTTTAAATGATAATAATTTGTATTGATTGCTATAAAGGGTTTATACTTGTTTATCGGCATGACGAAATAAACAAATAATTAATTATACATACAGGGTGGTTATGAAGTCCCCTCCTCCTCTCTTTTTTCTACAATTATATTTAAAGCTCTTTTAAATTATGCCATTCATTATATAGATAGATGCTCTAGCTTTATGGAATATTGGGAGTAACCTGAGGTCCAAGATATAGGAGTCAAGTTCCGTATTCTTAACGGGAAGATATTCATGCAACATGTCTATTAACATTGCCTTTTCACCCTGAAAACAATGATGTATTTAAAAGGGTTGCACAGTTTCCAAGATAACAGTGGGTTAAAGATGCCAAGAGATCAGAGGCTAATAATTTATGCCAATATAAAAACATGTTAATTGATTTAAGCAAGAAATCAAGTCTTTTTATTTTGTAAAAGTTAAATTTGTCAATAATAACTTCTTAAATTAAACTAAATTTGGGATAGTAATGTAAATATAAAAAAGGAAGAACAATAAAACCGTACAATCCCATAAATTTCAACTAACCTTCAAACTTAAAAAAAGTTACTGTTCTTTTGTACTTTAATTGCACAACTGTTATCAGTAAAATGGATGTGTTAAACAAAATATTGGAAAAATTACAACCTTTTTGATTTTTAAATATACCATAGTTTCCAGAGTGAAAAGGTAATGTTAAAAGACATGTCGCATGACTGTTTTTTCATTACAACTTTAGGTCGACTTCTACATCTTTAACATAATGATATCTTGGAAACGGTAAAACTCTTTTCAATTTTAAATACACCATTGTTTTCAGGATGACAAGGCAATGTTAATAGACATGTCACATGCTATCATCCCGTTATAAATTTTCGGTCGAATTCTAAATCTTTAACCTACTGATATCTTGGAAACGGTACAGCCCTTTTGAATTTTAAATAGACCATTGTTTTCAGGGTGAAAAGGCAATGTTAATAGACATGTCGCATGACTATCTATCCATAAAGAATTCGGAACTTGTCTCCTATATCTTAGACCTCAGGCTACTCCCGATGTTCCACAATACTTCAATAGTTCTTAGATGTTCTACCTATATAGTGATTTGAATAACTGGAAAAAAAACTTTAAATGTAAATTGTATAAAAAAAGTGGAGGGAAGGAACTTCATAACCACACCTGAAATTGTATAACTATTTTGTTTATGTGCTGCAATTTTAGTACGTAAACTAATAACATAAATCCTAACTTCTGGGCTATAATTTCGTGGATTATACTTATCAAGTCTGGTACGTAAGTCTGAGTTGTACAAATGTGATTAATTATATCATGAAATGGAAAAGTAGTGTATCAACCACGAGTAAATGAATACAGATCAATATTCAGCTGAACTGAAATTAAAACATAAAAAGCACCTTTAGTAGGCATGTCATTGGCTTTACATACCCCACCACAACATACGAATCCTGTTTAAATAACAGCAATTCTCTTTTATCGTTGAATTGATTCCAATCTAATACTGGCCAATGTTTTCGGTTAAATACATCAAAATGTGCTTATCTCTATATATAAAAGGCTAAGCCCTGGCTTACTCACTCTTCATCACTAATTTTCCAAGTTCCCATGTAGGTCGAGAGCTGTAATTGTGTACACTGTTTCTTTATGTCTTAAATAGGACAAGTAAAGTATTTTTATCTTGATAAAATACTTGTAAGGGGTAGAAACCACCCCTAAAAGATTGTTCCATAAGGATAACATTGGGTTGATTTTAGTAAATTAATAACGGCTGTTTTGTAAATAAATAAACATGTTTATTTTGTATGTTTGAAATTATACTATAGATGAATTTTTAATATTATACTTTGAGTTTAATCTTCAGCTTTTAAAGAAACAAATGGAATGAACACGTTTGAAATAGGTTAAGTAATACCGTTGGGTATTTATACTAATGAATAGGTAGCAACGCAAGTAGTGTGAGATACTATACATAAATATAATATTGTGACTTTACGTTATACAGTTAATCTACTATTATTAGTAGTCAAAAGTCACATGCCGAGGCCGAAGGCTGAGGTGTATCCAAGTACAGCGAGCGTCGGGGTTGGCACGCGAAGCGTTCAGGGGTGTCCCCTAGTTTATTTATAACATACATTACTGTTCATCATTCAGAACTCTGCATGCATTGAAATTAGTTTATTAATAATATTTCATAAGATATTAAATATATACTTATTTCTATACTAAAGCGTTTTTGAACATATTTCAGTTTTGCTTATGTATGCTAAAAAAAACTTACTAAAATCTAAATATAACGAGGTAATGATGGCATAAGAATAAAAATGTTTTACACTTACAAGAAAAAATACCATAATACCATATTTTAGAAATACTAAAAATTTATCACCATATTATAGTATGATTGGTAATTTTTTAGATTTCTATACACATTACAAATTTGTTTTGACTTTACGTAAATGAGGCAATATTACGACTAGAAATTAAAAACTTTCTAACCTGAAGCTTCGGAAAGAAGTTGAAGATGATAGATTAAATCAAAATATACATGGGTATGATTGTTTCTAGTAAAAGCAGCAAAATGTAACAGTTTACGTCATTATTTTTCTAAATTTTTGAAGTTTATAAAGCTAGTGTCTTTAGTTTTTAATTTTGTATCAATTATAATTATTGAGATTACTTTTATTTAACTAGGGGTTAATTATTTATTACTTTTAATATGTTGATATTGTATTGTTATTATCACAATATGAAGTGTATTCAACATATTATTGATGTACCTATTGCATAACTGACTGCTATAATATACAAATGGTTATTTATTTAATTATTATTTTACAGTTTGTTTTGTTTTTGTCTGTTAATATTCATTGCACTATGGATTTAGTACAAGGAATAATGAAATATAAGTATTGAAGTTTTGTTGTTTGGGATCTTTTTTTGTATTTTTTTCTGCAAAATGATAACCTCTCTGAAGCATGTAGAATATAAGTAAATATTTAAATGTTCATGGTTAGTTGATATTAGCCAACTTAAGCTGCAATACCTAACTTAAAGATAATTTACTCATGGATATACTGATTTGTGAGGCTGTCAGCCATGTTAGTTTTAATCCCATAAGAAGGCATTTATTTGCGAATCCATATTTTTTCGTTATTTATTCACAAAAGTTGTGTATGGGGTGTCATTTTAAACGTTATCATACTGCGCATTGGGTTTGCTTTTGATATTTTGAATACAACGCCTAGTTTTGGATAATAGATGAAAATAAAAACTTCAAACTTACATTTTTTATATTTTATCCTTCAAAGTTAATCATAAATTCGCAAAGCAATCCCAACGCGCAATTTTACTCTTGATAAAATGCAATTTGTTTGGGAAAAATCCGTTTTAAAATAATTGTTTGAAATGGATACGTGTGATTGTAAGTCCGGTTCGAAAATAACATTGTTCTTATGCGATTAAAAGCAACATGGCCGACAGCCTCTGCAGACTCTTACGTAATGTATACAGAAAGATCAGCAATTACTAAAAAATTTGTTTAATGATTTTGTTGGCGATGCATTCACTAGAACTTTGATACTATTGCAAAAGTTCGCCATTCTTAGCATAAAAACAAGAAAGTTCAACTCGTTGATAACTCTGAGATATGAGTGCATCATTAGCCGGAAAACAAACCTAAAAATAGAAAATAAATTACATCTATCAATCAAGGTCCTAATTTAATACGTTGAAAATTGAATGCAAAGTTAAATTTAAAATAAAAATATTGACAACAATTAGGAAGATGTACTACTGTATGGAACGATTCTTAAGAAGTAATGGGAAGAAATGGCAATCGGTCGGCAGCGATTGATTACTCTCTCATCAGTTGAAAACAAATGGAAATGTGATAAATATTGTTTATGTTTCTAAAACTAAAATCTAATAATTATATACAAATAAATTATATCAAACTCAATGTGCTCATGATTGTTTAATGCAGTGAGTTATAGATACAATTTTATGTCAGAATCAAATAAAATCTTTCTTGGAATGTACTTTCAAATAATATAGGCAATTTTAACGAAACGTAATCTTCAAATCTTTGCTCAAAATAAATAAGCAATACTGTAGTTAAGAAATGTATTACAACTATCACTTACCTGTATGAAAATGGGCTATAGAAAACATTTCCCCCGTCACGAGTAATGTTATTATCACTCTCTCTGTATAATAAACTTACGATTTGTAAAGAACCAAAAGTATAACTATGAGTTACCGTACTTTTTTGACTACATACACCAGTTCTCTGGCTTAAAATATACGTTGAGCCAGTTTACTATTCACTACGTCCACAGTAACCTAAATTATAAGTGCGTTACAATCTCAAGGCTTAAGTTACTCTAGATTACACTTCACTATATATACAGCCATAACATGAAAAGGAGTTAACTGTGTATAGAAAATCAATGGCTTATTAAAGGCTTCAATTATAATGTGATATTTTCCAGAGCATCAAATTACCAGTATTCAATGCCCGCGTACAATCAATGAATTGTATAGAAAAATCTATAATAAGCGAAAATCCAATATTAAAAAGTCAGACTACTTTTTTATAAAATTGCTATCTTGGTGCTGCCGCCGCTAGGTCGAGTTTATTGCGCGGCGGTCTGGAGTGAGATAGAGAACGACAGAGAGGGCAGCGCGGCCGACAGGAGAGAGAGGGGAGATTAAAAATTACCATGAGAATGAGAGAGACAGGAAACGGCGGGTAGGGGTATTGGGTTGGGAGAGGGGTACATGACAGATATTTTCTACCAGCGCTGCGTTTTGGAAGCGCGCTAAGCTCGTTTCGTCTGCTACAGGGAGTCTGACTATTTTCCTAAATCTTCGCTTCTTATAGATGTGTATTCATTTGTACAATCCTATGATGTTTATGCGAGGAGCTGTAAAATTACATACTACTTCTAGTTCACAATTTAATTAATTGACTTCATACTTCCTATATTTAAAACTTAAATTTGACAGAAAACAAGTACTATTTATTAAAGTAAACTTCCTTCAGGTTGGATATCGTGGTTTGTTTCAAAACTAACGTAACCGGTAAATAGAGAATAAATGTTACTACTCAGGAACTGGCATTTAGTTATCTTAGTGTGGCTCTGTCTTAAGAAATATCAGTGTGGTCCTATTGTGTAGTTATCCTAGTGTGGATCTGTCTTAAGAAATATCAGTGTGGTCCTATTGTGTAGTTATCCTAGTATGAATCTGTCTTAAGAAATATCAGTGTGGTCCTATTGTGTAGTTATCCTAGTGTGGATCTGTCTTAAGAAATATCAGTGTGGTCCTATTGTGTAGTTATCCTAGTGTGGCTCTGTCTTAAGAAATATCAGTGTGGTCCTATTGTGTAGTTATCCTAGTGTGGCTCTGTCTTAAGAAATATCAGTGTGGTCCTATTGTGTAGTTATCCTAGTGGGGCTCTGTCTTAAGAAATATCAGTGTGGTCCTATTGTGTAGTTATCCTAGTATATTGTTTGAAAGTCGAGGTTCTTTCCTGGTACCTGTACTTAGTGGAGTTGGCAAATTATACGCTGTTGGATACTTTGAATTTTTTACTATTTGATAAAATGCCTGTATATTGTTGATTGATAAAAAGTTGTTTAGTTCTTTGTATTGTATTTTTGTTTCATGAAAAATAGTTTGTATGGGATTTTTTCAGAAACTCATAATCGATAAGCATGTATTTTTTAATAAGTTTTTCTACATTGCTATGTGTTAGTTAAGAGGATAGAAAAAAGTAGTTTTATATGTAGGATAGGGTAGTAAGTTGCATCTGAAGACGACAGAAGTTTTTCCTGTCGATACGTTGTGTTAGTTTTGAGAACACTTAAAGCGTTGGTGATATCCAACAAATTATTTACCAGTATGTCTTAGTATGGTCCAATCTTGTAGCTATCCTAATGTGATCCAATCTTGTAGACATCTTAGTGTGATCCTATCCTGTAGTTAACCTGGTATCGTCTTTACGTACGTGATACTGTCGTGTATCTATCCAACGATGGTCCTATCATGTATTTATCCTAATGTGATCCTGTATTGTAAACATCTTAGTGTAATATCCTTGTATGCTCCCACCATTTTTAGCTATCCAAATTTGAAGCTGTCGTGTAGCTATCCTACTATGATCCTGAGGTATAGTTATCCTAGAGTGATCCTGTCGTGTAGCTAACATATTATAAACGGAGATAATATGATACAAAAAGATAAAGATTATCTCTTTTAGAGAGCTTTCGGCCTGAAAAGCTTATTGGTTATCGAGAAGTCTGGTATGGCACGGTGTTAAGGATTCATCATGGAACATTAATCTTATATCTCTTTAGTGAAACAAATAAAAAACAACTTATAAATTTGTAAAATTTAGTTTAATTATTTGTTATGAAATGCTATTGAATTCCGTTTTCAGGACAATTAAAAATGTTATGTAAAAATTGTATGGTGTACCGTATTTTTATAATAGCCATACAAATATATAATGGATTCCCCATTTTTAGTTGTTAAGCTGTTCGAAAGTTTGTTTGCTTTAATATGAAATCATGAGAGTTGTCAAACATTTTTCTCTAATGATGGAACTACTTAAAGATTTCCTCATATTTGGAATGGTGATTAAATAAAATATTAGAAAAAGAGAGAGAGATGTGGTGTCAAGTAAAGTGGAAGTACTTAATGTAGCAATGCACCCGTAAACTAGAGGTTCAGGCTAATAAGCCAATACTATTAGTTTTATTTTGCCAACATTCTAACAAGCTTATGATTGATTCAGCAGACCGTAATAGTCCATCACAGTCTACTCACTACTTGTTGGAGTTTTAGGAATAGCATTTGGAAACAGATTTTACAGGCTCTTGTCACGTATAAAACGTATCATATAACGGTCCCTCTGCCAGCATTAGCAATTTGTTTCTAAGGTTAGTAGGGAGGTTGGTGTTGGAGCGAAGAGAAGGGTTGTACCGATGTAAGATTAGTACGAGGTATTGGTCCTTGGAAGGTAGTTTATGTACAGGGCTAAGTATTGTAAGAAGGCAAATGTTTCATACGAATGGAGGTGTTGCGTGCGGATAGGTATTCCGTTGTACGTGTTGTACGGAGATAAGTGTAACTATGAAGGTAGGTAATGTACAGGGCTACGTGTTGTAAGAAGGTAAATGTTATATACGAATAGAGGTGTTGCATGCTGGTAGGTATTATGTTGTACATGTTGTACGGAGATAAGTGTTACTATGAAGGTAGATAATGTACAGGGCTACGTGTTGTAAGATGGTAAATGTTATATACAAATAGAGGTGTTGCATGCTGATAGGTATTCTGTTGTATGTGTTGTACGGAGATAAGTGATACTATGAAGGTAGGTAATGTACAGGGCTACGTGTTGTAATAAGGTAAATGTTATCTACGAATAGAGGTGTTGCATGCTGGTAGGTATTCCGTTGTATGTGTTGTACGGAGATAAGTGTTACTATGAAGGTAGGTAATGTCCAGGGCTACGTGTTGTAAGATGGTAAATGTTATATACGAATAGAGGTGTTGCATGCTGGTAGGTATTCCGTTGTACATGTTGTACGGAGATAAGTGTTACTATGAAGGTAGATAATGTCCAGGGCTACGTGTTGTAAGAAGACAAATGTTTCATACGAATGGAGGTGTTGCGTGTGGAAAGCTATTCCGTTGTACGTGTTGTACGGAGATAAGTGTTAATATGAAGGTAGGTAATGTACAGGGCTACGTGTTGTAAGAAGGTAAATGTTATATACGAATGGAGGTGTTGCATGCTTGTAGGTATTCCGTTGTACGTGTTGTACGGAGATAAGTGTTTCTATGAAGGTAGGTAATGTACAGGGCTACGTGTTGTAAGATGGTAAATGTTATATACGAATAGAGGTGTTGCATGCTGGTAGGTATTCCGTTGTACATGTTGTACGGAGATAAGTGTTACTATGAAGGTAGGTAATGTACAGGGCTACGTGTTGTAAGATGGTAAATGTTATATACGAATAGAGGAGTTGCATGATGGTAGGTGTTATGTTGTACGAAGATAAGTGTTACTATGAAGGTAGGTAATGTACAGGGCTACATGTTGTAAGATGGTAAATGTTATATACAAATAGAGGTGTTGCATGCTGGTAGGTATTCCGTTGTACATGTTGTACGGATATAAGTGTTACTATGAAGGTAGGTAATGTACAGGGCTACGTGTTGTAAGATGGTAAATGTTATATACGAATAGAGGTGTTGCATTCTGGTAGGTATTCCGTTGTACGTGTTGTACGGAGATAAGTGTTACTATGAAGGTAGGTAATGTACAGGGCTACGTGTTGTTAGATGGTAAATGTTATATACGAATAGAGGTGTTGCATTCTGGTAGGTATTCCGTTGTACGTGTTGTACGGAGATAAGTGTTACTATGAAGGTAGGTAATGTACAGGGCTACGTGTTGTAAGATAGTAAATGTTATATACGAATAGAGGTTTTGCATGCTGGTAGGTATTCCGTTGTACATGTTGTACGGAGATAAGTGTTACTATGAAGGTAGATAATGTCCAGGGCTACGTGTTGTAAGAAGACAAATGTTTCATACGAATGGAGGTGTTGCGTGTGGGTAGCTATTCCGTTGTACGTGTTGTACGGAGATAAGTGTTACTATGAAGGTAGGTAATGTACAGGGCTACGTGTTGTAAGAAGGTAAATGTTATATACGAATGGAGGTGTTGCATGCTTGTAGATAATCCGTTGTACGTGTTGTACGGAGATAAGTGTTACTATGAAGGTAGGTAATGTACAGGGCTACGTGTTGTAAGATGGTAAATGTTATATACGAATAGAGGTGTTGCATGCTGGTAGGTATTCCGTTGTACATGTTGTACGGAGATAAGTGTTACTATGAAGGTAGGTAATGTCCAGGGCTACGTGCTGTAAGATGGTAAATGTTATATACGAATAGAGGTGTTGCATTCTGGTAGGTGTTATGTTGTACATGTTGTACGGAGATAAGTGTTACTATGAAGGTAGGTAATGTACAGGGCTACGTGTTGTAAGATTGTAAATGTTATATACGAATAGATGTGTTGCATGCTGGTAGGTATTCCGTTGTACATGTTGTATGGAGATAAGTGTTACTATGAAGGTAGATAATGTACAGGGCTACGTGTTGTAAGATGGTAAATGTTATATACGAATAGAGGAGTTGCATGATGGTAGGTGTTATGTTGTACGAAGATAAGTGTTACTATGAAGGTAGGTAATGTACAGGGCTACGTGTTGTAAGAAGGTAAATGTTATATACGAATAGAGGTGTTGCATGCGGGTAGCTATTCCGTTGTATGTGTTGTAAGGAGATAAGTGTTACTATGAAGGTAAGTAATGTCCAGGGCTACGTGTTGTAAGATGGTAAATGTTATATACGAATAGAGGTGTTGCATGCGGGTAGGTATTCCGTTGTATGTGTTGTACGGAGATAAGTGTTACTATGAAGGTAGGTAATGTCCAGGGCTACGTGTTGTAAGATGGTAAATGTTATATACGAATAGAGGTGTTGCATGCGGGTAGGTATTCCGTTGTATGTGTTGTACGGAGATAAGTGTTACTATGAAGGTAGGTAATGTCCAGGGCTACGTGTTGTAAGATGGTAAATGTTATATACGAATAGAGGTGTTGCATGCTGGTAGGTATTATGTTGTACATGTTGTACGGAGATAAGTGTTACTATGAAGGTAGGTAATGTACAGGGCTACGTGTTGTAAGATGGTAAATGTTATATACGAATAGAGGTGTTGCATGCGGGTAGGTATTCCGTTGTATGTGTTGTACGGAGATAAGTGTTACTATGAAGGTAGGTAATGTACAGGGCTACGTGTTGTAAGATGGTAAATGTTATATACGAATAGAGGTGTTGCATGCTGTTAGGTGTTATGTTGTACGTGTTGTATGGAGATAAGTGTAACTATGAAGGTAGGTAATGTACAGGGCTACGTGTTGTAAGATGGTAAATGTTATATACGAATAGAGGTGTTGCATGCTGGTAGGTGGTATGTTGTACGTGTTGTACGGAGATAAGTGTAACTATGAAGGTAGGTAATGTCCAGGGCTACGTGTTGTAAGATGGTAAATGTTATATACGAATAGAGGTGTTGCATGCTGGTAGGTGTTATGTTGTACGTGTTGTATGGAGATAAGTGTAACTATGAAGGTAGGTAATGTACAGGGCTACGTGTTGTAAGATGGTAAATGTTACATACGAATAGAGGTGTTGCATGCTGGTAGGTGGTATGTTGTACGTGTTGTATGGAGATAAGTGTAACTATGAAGGTAGATAATGTACAGGGCTACGTGTTGTAAGATGGTAAATGTTATATACGAATAGAGGTGTTGCATGCTGGTAGGTGGTATGTTGTACGTGTTGTACGGAGATAAGTGTAACTATGAAGGTAGGTAATGTCCAGGGCTACGTGTTGTAAGATGGTAAATGTTATATACGAATAGAGGTGTTGCATGCTGGTAGATATTCCGTTGTACGTGTTGTACGGAGATAAGTGTTACTATGAAGGTAGGTAATGTACAGGGCTACGTGTTGTAAGATGGTAAATGTTATATACGAATAGAGGTTTTGGATGCTGGTAGGTATTATGTTGTACGTGTTGTACGGAGATTAGTGTTACTATGAAGGTAGATAATGTACAGGGCTACGTGTTGTTAGATGGTAAATGTTATATACGAATAGAGGTGTTGCATTCTGGTAGGTATTCCGTTGTACGTGTTGTACGGAGATAAGTGTTACTATGAAGGTAGGTAATGTACAGGGCTACGTGTTGTAAGAAGGTAAATATTATAATGAATGGAGGTGTTGCATGCTGGTAGGTATTCTGTTGTACGGAGATAAGTGTTGCTATGAAGGTAGGTGGTGGACAAATACAACAATGTACAGATTACAGATTTGCAATACCTGCACGCATCATGTACTAACCCTGTCAATCACTACTCTCGTCCTACGTTAGATAATAACAAATGACTACTACACGTAACACTACTTACTGTCATATAGTGTTGACTACTATTTGAAAGTAAGTGTTATACAGCGATAGGTATTTTACACACGTAAGTGATGTATGAAAGCAAGTGGTGATGGGAATCAGGTCTTGTACGGTGATGTAATTGTTTTATGTATTTAGGAGTTGTACGGAAGTAGTTGTTATACGATGACGCGTGCTTAATGGAAGGTGTAGTACAAAGGTAGTTAGAAATTGCTGTAGCAAAACAAAGACAGTCCCGTATTGCTTTTTAAATATATATGCGTAGTATAATGAGTAAACCTGTGCCCCCACCTTTAGTGCAACATGTAATTTGTATATTACAGTTTCGTGCTAATTATTGCTTTCTATAATATCGTGTGTGAAACTCTGTTGGCACGTTTTCGTTTCAAAATCACGTGTTACTTATCGAGATTAATGATCTCATGTGTAAAACGCTAAGATCACATTTCCATTGAAATGTATATGCAACAGTTTCGTGCTACTTACTGAGGTGTGTGTGATATCGTGTGTGTAAAACTCTGAGATCACATTACCATAGACATATATATGCAACAGTTTCGTGCTACTTACTGAGGTGGGTGTGATATCGTGTGTGTAAAACTCTGAGATCACATTACCATAGACATATATATGCTACAGTTTCGTGCTACTTACTGAGGTGTGTGTGATATCGTGTGTGTAAAACTCTGAGATCACATTACCATAGACATATATGTGCTACAGTTTCGTGCTACTTACTGAGGTGTGTGTGATATCGTGTGTGTAAAACTCTGAGATCACATTACCGTAGACATATATGTGCTACAGTTTCGTGCTACTTACTGAGGTGTGTGTGATATCGTGTGTGTAAAACTCTGAGATCACATTACCATAGACATATATGTGCTACAGTTTCGTGATATCGTGTGTGTAAAACTCTGCAATCACATTTCCTTAATAAAATACAGATTTCGTAAGTAACTAATTACATGTACTTATTTAGCTAACTGATTATGTAGCTAAATAAACACACTTTTCACAGTAAAGTACCTTTTTTGTTTATATAACAAACAGCTGATCCAAGTTCCGTGTCAGGAATTAATAACAAGTACATTAAAATATTCAGATGGCAGTGGCTGTGAAGTATACACGTAGTCATATCGATCTTCCAAACTTTATGTTAAAGTATAGCTATATAATCAATTAAATGTTTTGTGTTTAGTAAAATACAATTGTGAGAGCCTATGTGTAATAACAGAAGTAAGAAATAATATTATTGAGCTGATAATACTCCTGTTTCAAGTTACGTTTGCAAACCTAACCTACAAAATGGCGACCTGTGGTGTGTGCAATAGTAATTTTACTTCAAGGCAATTTAAGGTAACCTGCTCGGATTGCACTGTTAGTTTCCATGGTACTTGTGTGAAGATGTGTAAGGCTGACATTGAGTTTCTAAATAACGAAAGTATGGTGTTGCGTTGTGACCCTTGCAGTAAACAGCGGCGCAGTAGCCTAAAGTTGGAGTTGCAGGCTACAAAGGGTAAACTGACTCTAGAAGATATAATGAAGGTGATAAATGAACTTAAATCTGTACAAAAGACAAATGTTACTGATTTTAATTCATCCTATGAGCTAATGAATAGTAAGCTGGATGAAAATACATCGGCCCTGAAAGAGAACACGGAGAAAATGAATGAATATCTCAGGAGGATTGAAGATCTCACATTGGAGAATAAACAGTTAAGAGATAAGGTGTTTAATCTAGAACAGAGAGTCGAAGATATGGAACAGTACTCTAGGCGTAACTGCGTGGAGCTTCAAGGTGTTCCTGTGAGGGGTGATGTGTTAGATACAGTAAAAGAGGTAGGAAAAGCTCTTGGAATAGAGATCAATGAGACCATGATCGATGCATGCCACACCCTAGCAAAACGACCCAGTGATTCAAATCCTCCAGGAATCATTATAAAGTTTGTTAGGAGGTTTGTTGCCAAAACCATGCTGGCCAAAAGAAGAGCTAAGAAAGACCTATCAACTCGGCACATAGGTTTAACAAGCGACCATCCAATCTTTGTCAACGAGTCTCTTACTCCAACTAGAAGAAGGCTTCTTGTTATAACGAGGGACTAAGAAAAAGAATAATTACCAGTTTGTGTGGGTACGAGGAGGTAAAATCTTTCTGCGAAAAGATGATAAGGGACCAGTTTCCGTGATAAGATGCCAAGCTGACCTTGAAAGACTTTAGGTATGTTGATTATGTTCTATACTTTAAATTTAGCGAAATCTTAGTTATTAATTCGGTATATGTCTATGAATTAATTTTGGATGTATTACTTATTACAAATGTTTGTCACATTTATTTGTTACCTAAGCTTTCATATCTTCAATCTTCTGAAAATGATTACATTTTTTTTAATTTTCTTTTTTCAATAAATATTTATGAAGAAGACAGTTAACTTACATACTATTAATTTCTTAAATAGTTTAACTGGTTTTATAATATGTCATCAAAATATTAGGAGTATGCGAGAAAATTTCGACCATTTTTTAGTCGAACTGTGCTTAATAAATTACCAAATATAATAATTCTATCTGAAATATGGATAAAGAATTTTGAAACTTCCTTATATTATATACCTAAATATACAGCATTCTTTAAAACAAATGAAAACTATCGGGCTGGTGGGGTTGCAATTTATGTTTGAAAACTTTGATAAAGTATCTCAAATATAATGCAATTTCGTTTCGGCTGATGTGCTAGAGTTATCATTTAATGAATTAGGATACAATTTTAAACTCTTAGCAGTATATAGGCTTCATCACTCGACAGGCGATTTATTTATAAATGAATTGACTCAATATTTATCCAAACCAGAGGTTAAAAGCTGTGATAACTTATTGATTACTGGGGACATGAACCTGAATCTTTTGGACGATACAGATCTAATAGATAACTATAAGATTACCTTAGCTTTAAATGGTTTACAATCCATAATTAATGAACCAACACGAATCACACAAAATTCTCAAACATGCATTGTTCATGTATTGGTTAAAATTCGGAACAGAAACAAAATAGGAGTACAAGCAATGGTAATTGACAGCGCACTGACTGATCATTGTTTATCAGCTGTTCTATTGGTTCGGGAGGGGGAAAATACACTGAAAAGCAATGTCAAGGTCACGGAGCACACGGAGCTCACTTTCCGCGTAAATCATAAATATTTTAGAGATATGTTAATTAATGTGAATTGGGATTTTGTATTTAATGAAAAGAATGCCTCTCAAGCTTTTGATTTGTTCCACGATAAATGTTGTGACTTATTAAATAAAAGCAGAGTTTATAAATAAAAAGTGTAGTAAACATTCTAAATTAAAGCCGTGGATTAACGATGAAATGTGTAAACGAATTAAAAAACGAAACTTATTATTAAAAGCAACTAAAAAAAAGCCTGACAACATGGAATTATTATCGGTTTTTAAAGCATTTAGAAACAAGTTGAAGATAGATATAAGAAACCTCAAAAATAGTTATTACGCTAATTTATTTTAAATATATAAGGTCAATTCTAAAGAAACTTGGAAGGTCTTGAAACTTGGAAGTGGTCAACAAAGAAATGTAAATTGTTTAATTGATTTAGAGGAGGATAATAAGATCATATCTGAACCTCTTGCAGTTGCTAATGCATTTAATACATATTTCTTGAACGCTACTGAAAAAATAATAAACAGCAGTCAAAAACCAAAAAAATCTTGATTTGCTAGATTGCAAAGATTATTTTCCTAACCAACCATTATCACAATCGATGTTTCTAGCTCTAGTATTAGAAAATGATATAGAAAAGGCAGTAAACCTTTTGAAAAATGGAATCTCACCGGGTCTTGATGGAGTAAACTCGACTGTAATCAAAAAAACATTTTAAGGAAATTAGCTCTGTAATTTTGTATATAGTTAATCTAAGTTTTGAGACAGGTGTTTTTCCTGAAAGGCTGAAGAACGCTTGGTAATTCCAATTTTTAAGAAAGGTATAAGGGAGGCTTGTAATAATTACAGGCCAATATCTCTACTATATTTCTTTGCAAAGATTATTGAAAGGATTATGAAACAGAAATTAGTTGACTTTCTGGAAAATAATAACATACTCAGTCCGAATCAATTTGGATTTAGAGGGAGTATTAATACGGAAGCAGCACTAGTAGAATTTATGGATAGATTATCAAAAGGTGTAAATGACGGAAAAAAGGTTAGTGGACTATTTCTAGATATAACAAAGGCTTTCGACACAGTGAACCATAGTATTTTGCTAGAAAAATTATATAATTGTGGGGCATAGTACACAATTGGTTTAAAAGTTATTTAGAGAGGAGGATGCAATGTGTTAAAGTCAATGGAGTAGTAAGTGGAATGGGGGAAATTAAACATGGTGTGCTTCAGGGGTCGGTTTTAGGGGCTACTTAATTTTTAATATATATTAATGATTTGTGCAATGCTAAGTTAAATGCTAGTATAACTTCTTTCGCCGATGATACCGCGTTGTCCTATTCTGAAGATTCTTGGAACTTAATTGCTACTAAGATGAACCAGGATTTACTTTCAATTCAATGGTGGTTTTGTAAAAGCGATATGGCCTTAAGCCCTGAAAAGACAAAATTTATCAATTTTTCTCTGAAAAAGGCTTATAAGCAGGAAAATAAAATTGTCTTTAAATGCATCAATTGTATAATTAATGGTGGAGAATGTAATGATGATTGCTGTGAATTAAAGAATGTACCTAATGTGAAATATTTAGGAATTATATTAGATGAAAAGATAAATTGGAAAGATCACATAACAAATATCAAAAATAAAATAAATAATACAATCAGACTCTTTTATTACATTCGAAGTATGTGTAGTGACAGTTTATTGAAATCATTGTATATTTCATTAATTCATAGCAGATTAGAATACGGGGTTGTATGGTGGGGAGGTACATATTTCTCTAACCTAAAACCTATATTCACAGTTCATAAACATTTTATGAGAATAATAACAAAAAGTAATCGCTTCGAACATTCGCTTCCAATTGTTTGTTTCTTGAAAATTCTTCCAGTACGATATATTTATGTATATACAGTAAGGTGCTAAAAATGTTTTTCTTAAGAAGTAGAAATTGTAGGGAAAATAATGAGTATACAACCAAGCTGCGTAGTAATAGAAATATGTCCGTACCGAAGCCAACCAATTCATATTTTACAAAATAATTTATTTTTTTTGCACCTACATTATTTAATAAATTGCCAAACAACATAAAAGATATAATTAATATACATGTTTTTCTAAAAGTATTAAAGCTATGGCTATTCACCATTCAGAATATTGAAGAATTTTTGTTTTATATATGTATTTAATTGTATTCAGTTTTGCCTTGTTACTCAATATTATTATAAATCTCATTTGTTTTATTTTGTATAATAAATGCTCTCAAAAAAGTGTTATTTTGTTTTTTGAAATGTTATTGTAATGTACAATTTATTGCAATTTTAGTAGTTTGGAAGATTAATATTCAATACTGATGTATGTATGTATGTGTATATATATATATATATATATATATATATATATATATATATATTGATTATACTCAATAAATATAAGAATATTTATATTATATTATATTGTACTTGTAGATGCCGTTTGAAAAATATTTCAATTTTCGAATTTTAAAAAAGCCTCCAAACAGGCAAAGCCTTGGAGGAATTGAATATTTCTCACTTTACCAATGAAATATTGTACTAAATGTATGTATATGTATATATTTGGGAAATAAATTTCTTTCTTTCTTTCTTTGAAAATAAATTGTGATTTTCAGGTTTAATTTAATATTTGATACTCTAGAAGCATGATTTGTAATAACATACCTTTCCCAAAATGTGATGTTTGAATGTAATAAAGCCAGAAGGTGTTTTAGAAAGAAAATGCACTGTTGACAGTCAAATATATTGTATTAATAATTAAAATATTCATTAGATTTATTTGATAGAAATATTTTTCTTTGTTTTTTTTTTTTTTATATTTCAGCATGTGTTTTTGGATGAATCTTCTTCTTTTAGTCATATCTATACCCGAACGGAAAGCCAAAGCTCTACATAAAGATGTGTGTTTGAGAACAATAAATACATTAATTACTTCAGACACTTTATGTCTCTATATCTTGTAGTTGTGTTCTAACTTGATTTCGGTTTCCGCAAAATGTTAAAGTAAATTTTCAGAGTCCGTTTTTAGAGTAAAAGCCATTTAATAAGTGGGAAAAGACACCAACCGCTCTGGCCTTTCGTATATCCTTCTACAAGCTCACTGGTTGACTTGCTGGAAGGCTAGAGAGCGTCTATGTCCAAAATATTCAAACAACTAATAATATATTGATAATGGTACTATATCAAGAATTATAAGTCCTTTAAATTATTGTTGAGTTGTTTTTGTAAACATGTTGAGATATTTCTCAGTAGCTTGCTGAATGTATGATGATGGTTGGTGGCCACAACACAACGCAACATGACTTCATTGTTAAGTGTGTAACCTGCTTTTGGCTGTATATGTACATGGTTTACTGTTCTTCAAGATGAACATGTTTCTGTCATAGAGTATATAATTAATTCACAGATTTTCCTTGTTTTTATATGCAGCTTGTCATCATATCAATGATTTATAAATTAAAGAAAAGAATATAACGACCATAATATTCGTTCAGTTGAGACCCAAAAGCTTAAACAAGACGTTTTGTCTCACAGTGTACTTTCCAAACTAGACAAACTACTTAGAACGATTAATATTTTATTTAGCAATTGAATCGGATATCCCTAAACATGATTCCAACTGGAGCCACCTTCATCAAGAACAACCACAATCCAGGTGAGATTCTCTGTCAACTGAGATCTAGAGTATGTATACAGTCTCTGCCTGGATCTGAAATTACATTGAATGGAGTTTAGTGATGATTTATTACAGGTTAGCATCAACCGGAGGTTTCATAGTTATCGGTGAACTTAGGCGAATGCATCTAAGGAGTATGAGAGAATAACTTAATGCCAATGACTGCGGATGGGCTAAGATCAATATGTCCTAACTATATACGATTTGTTCGGTCATTACCAACCAAGCCCTTATAAATGTATAACTAAGGAACTCTACAACCAACACTAGCCAGATTCATTCACTCCCTCCTCCAACCAACGGGAAATCAGTCTCGATAACAAAAAAAATTTAATATTTTAAGGGCTGTTCACATTTGTACAAAATCTATGGGTACCCGAGATCCATTGATCAGAGTAGTGATAAGATGAAAATAGTTCTGAATATGATAACAATTCAAGTACAGTTTACATCCCTTTCTACATCGAGGGCTATAGATATTTAGATAATGGTAGTGAGAGGGGTTGACTTAATGGTGATGTACTGATGGTACTGAAGATGACATCAGTTGATTTAAGGAGTCGGATCCCTCATCAAGGTAAGTGGAGGGGCAAGTACGAATGAATTGAGGATATCTGGAATAAAAATGGGGTTGGATGTCCTTGCTGACGTGAGTAGTGTGGACATGAATGTATTAAGGGTGACATGAGTTAAGGTGGAGTTGGATTCCCTGATTTTAGTTGAGTCGTGGTGGCCATTAAGGTCCTCAGGATGATAACGAGTAGAGGTGGGGTTGGATCCTCTGGCTGAGGTGAGTGTTGGATATGAAGGTATTGAGGGTGACACGAGTTGAGGTGAGGTTGGATCCCCTGACTGAGGTGAGTGGTGTGGATATGAATGTATTTAGGGTGACACGAGTTGAGGTGGGATTGGATTCCCTGACTGCAGTAAATATTGTAGACATGAAGGTATCGAGGGTACACGAGTTGAGGTGGGGTTGGATCCCCTGACTGAGGTGAGTGGTGTGGATATGAATGTATTTAGGATGACACGAGTTGAGGTAGGATTGGATTCCCTGACTGCAGTAAATATTGTAGACATGAAGGTATCGAGGGTAACACGAGTTGAGGTGGGGTTGGATCCCCTGACTGAGGTTAGTGGTGTGGATATGAATGTATTTAGGGTGATATGAGTTGATGTGTGATTGGATTCCCTGACTAAGGAAAGTGGTTAGGACATGAATGTATTGAAGGTGATTTAAGTTGAGGTGGGATTGAATTCCTTGACTGAAGTAAGTGGTGTAGACATGAAGGTATTAACAGTAACACGAGCTGAGATGGGGTTAGATCCCCTGCCTGAGGTTAGTGGTGTGGATATGAAGTTATTGAGGTTAACACGAGTTGAGGTGGGGTTAGATCCCCTGACTGAGGTTAGTGGTGTGGACATGAAGGTATTTAGGGTGACACGAGTTGAGGTGAGGTTAGATCCCCTGACTGAGGTTAATGGTGTGGATATGAAGTTATTGAAGTTAACACGAGTTGAGGTGAGGTTAGATACCCTGACTGAGGTGAGTGGTATGGATATGACGGCTTTGAGGGTGACACGAGTTGAGGTGGGGTTAGATCCCTTGACTGAGGTGAGTGGTGTGGATATGAAGTTATTGAGGTTAACACGAGTTGAGGTGGGGTTAGATCCCCTGACTGAGGTTAGTGGTGTGGACATGAAGGTATTTAGGGTGACACGAGTTGAGGTGGGGTTGGATCCTCTGGCTAAGGTGAGTGGTGAGGACATGAAGGTATTGAGGGTGACACGAGTTGAGGTGGGGATAGATCCCTTGACTGAGGTGAGTGGTGTGGATATGAAAGCATTGAGGGTGACACGAATTGAGGTGGGGTTAGATCCCTTGACTGAGGTGAGTGGTGTCGATATGAAGTTATTGAGGTTAACACGAGTTGAGGCGAGTTTAAATCCTCTGACTGAGGTGAGTGGTGTGGACATGAAGGTCCTTGACTGAGAGTGACACGAGTTAAGAAGGGATTGGAACCCTTTAACTGAGGTGAGTGGTGTGAACATGAAAGTCCTGTTGGGTGGGTAGATGCCCTGGCTGAGGTGATCGGTGTGGACATGATGGTCCTGAGTGTGGCACTAGTTGAGTTGGAATTGTATTTCCTGGCTGACGGGCCCTCAAAATAAGTTGTGGTGTGCTCATTTATGTCCTGAGGGTATCATGAGTTGAGGTGGTATTGGAATCCTCTGGCTGAGGTGAGTCGTGTGGACATGAAGGGCCTCAGGTTGACGAGAGCTAGAGTGGAGTTGGATCCCCTGACTGAAATGAGTTGTGTCTATTTGGAGGCCCTGAGGGTGTCTAGAGTTGAGGTGGTATTGGAATCCTTGACTGAGATGAGTGGTGTGGATATGAAGGTATCGAGGGTGACACGAGTTGAGTTGGGGTGGGATCCCCTTCCTGAGGCGATTGGTAAGAACATGAAGGTCTAAATGGTTGGGTAGTTCCCCTGGCTGAGATGAGTCGTGTGGACATCTAGGTGCCGAAACTGTTTTTAGCCCATGACTACCATTTAATTTCAATATATTTGAACTTAATTAAATTGCTGGCCAGGTAGTTGAAGTGCTAAGGCTTCAAACTATGGAGTTAGTTTCCAAGGCTTGAACCTCCAACTGAGCTGACGGTCGGTACATTATTCATTGAATAATGTTAACGCACAGGCCTACGGCCTGCAAGCTCAAATGAGCTGGTGAGTGAAGGTTAAATCTTAATTTTTATAAAATATTTACATCAAGTGTAAGGTGGTTTTTGTAACTTATAGCCTATGTAAATTGGATTATAGTGTATAAAGTTACATTTTGTTTGTAAACATTGTAGAATGTTGTTAAACATTTGAATCTGGGAAAATAATAATATTTTGATCGTACCCAATTTAGTGGTTGTATCTGTTTTTAGTAATACACGGTTCAGCGAAATTAAACTTTCTAATAAACTTACAATTTGTAGTAGCTGGATCAACCAAACAAAAGTAGTGAAGGATGCGTATTTTGTCCACCTTTAGAAAAACGAGTCAGAACAACAATGCCGTCAACACGATTTATTTGGACAGCAGTATGTTGGCCATGTTAACACAGAGAATGTTGACACGGTAATGTGATGTTTTACGTTATCGAATTGAACAGCTTGCATTTTGAAAACAGAACAACTTCTAACAAATACTTGAAAGCTTGTTTACTTTTAAATGTTAGGTTTGTTTCAGGCAAAACATTATCTGTGTTTACATTGTGAAGATTGTTCTCTGTTTTCATTGTTTATAAGCTATACATATACTGTACATTTATGTAGTATAAGGCGAGTTTTTGGATACGTGAGTATAATGTAGCTCACGTATATACGTAATGTAAATGTATATATGTAAAGTATAATGTAAATATAAGTACAAATGTTTATACGTAATTATACTTCAAAAATGCATCATTTGTTCGTTCGTTACTGAAAACAAAAAAAACTAAACATCCTGAGTCAATAATATGTGCAGAATTTGTTGCTAGAAATTCTAGTAAGTATAGAACATACTGAGTTGAAAAAACAAGAAGGACTGACTTTAAATATAAATGTAAGGGAATATATAACAATAAAATACCAAATTAGTAGAATACATAAATGTACCAAAACCAAATACAGCATTAAATCAAATTGTAATATAAATATTACAGTAATTAATATTTAATATAGCAGAAAATCACCTGAACTGTTTTGTTATCAACGTTTTACCGCCAACATATCTCAAGTTTATATCCAAAGCTCAATCAATTTCACGTGCACGAGTAAGTCGTTTGGACGTGAATTTACTGAAAACTCAAAAATAATATGAACACTGGTAACGAGCACTTCAGTGTAGGTATGGGGTTCAATTAAATGACAATTGTTTTGTTCCCTTTTAAATAAACATCTGAGGTCTTTTTAGAGACATAGCTGCTCTGAAGATTTCAATACCAGTTCCATTAGCGTTCCAAAAAATGCTCAATGTTCATTTTGCTGCAATTTAATGCTCCAGCTTTGTATAGTAAACCAAAATATGCCTTACTTTCAACTACATCTGAGTGTCTAGCCATATTTGGATCACTTGGGTAATTTTGTTGTACAGAGTCAATATAAATGTTTGTAGATCATTAACCGAAAAAGTTTGTTTAAAATGAATTCCAAGAACCAGTTGGTATATCTACTTGCATGGATGACTAATACTACACTACCAGGCAAGTGCATTGATACAAGGTTCTGAGTTCTTGTACGCACATTACATGAAATACTAGTTTTTCTCCATTTGGTATTTTTATTACAACCAACATAAAAATGTGAAGGGGTGCCTGAATCAGTTTCGGCAGTATCATTATCGCTAGAACTAGTCTGCGATTAGTGGTGGGTCAACACTTCATAAAGAATGCACTTCCTGTTCTATATTATCTGCTTCTCCTTCACTGATATCACAATTACAAAGGTGGTGGTGGGGTTGCTGCTTTCATTAACTTTAATCTAAATGCTACGGTTTTTCAACTTTCTGACACCTCCTTGGCAGCTCGACCTGAATGTATGTTCTTTGAAGTTCGTGTTACTGGAACACCAATGTTAGTTGGTGTGTGTTATAGAGCACCAGGCCTGGGATATCTCGTCGAATTTGAACATGTCTTCTAGATTTAATGATTCGGTAGAGTCATGTCATTATCATGGGTGACTTTAACTCTAACTTACTAGAACCAGCTACTCACGACCAGACGTATTTGACGACTATGTTCCACTCTTGTGGTATGACTATATTACCATTACAGGCCACCCACCACACTTCTACTTGTAACACCTGGCTGGACGTCATGGCTGTCAGTGACTCAAACCATATCTAATATTTTTTATACAATACATTTTTCAGTTTATTGTACACAAATATTAGAAGCCTAAGAAAAAACTGTAATATTTTTGTTGCGGAGATTAATAATATTCTTCCAATTCCAAATTGTATAGTTTTAAGTGAAATTTGGATAGAATCAGAGGAAATAAATTTGAACAAACTGAGTGGTTATAGTGTGTTTTCCAAATGTAATCACAATTACAAGGCGGGGGGTATTATGTGTTATGCAAGAGATTCAATTTGCGTTAGAGAATTAGATATAAATATGATAACTGCTGATGCTTCATTGATTGATATGAAAATAGGAAATAGTTATTTAAAAATGTTATGTAGTCTATGCTATAAAAACCATGTAGTCTATATATATTTATTATATACCCACTACTTTACAACATATATAATGTAAAGTTAAACTGGTACAAAATGAGCATAAGTTTTGTAACTTTAGTGAGGCATATTTTTTGCATGTTTTTACTATTCAACTTATTCTGTTAAATACCAATTGAAGTAATGTACTATCCTTGGCAAATAAGTTTGTATGTTACCAAAGTAAAGTTAAATAAACGATGGCCCTCGCAAGTTCGGGCTTACAACTTTGTAAACTTAAATATTAAATGTACATGCTTTCAAAGGGCTGTAAGATCATAAGGAATTATTAACAACATAAATTACCGTGTAATATATATAGACTACATGGTTTCATTGAAACTGAATTTTTGCAAGAATTTTCTGATATTGTCGACGCTCTATCCAATAACGTAATAATACTTGGCGATAAATATTAACACTTTAAATAATACTCTTAACAAGCAAAATTATTTAGGCCTACTTAAGAATAATGGTTTTGTATCTTTAATTAATTCACCAACCATGAGTACTGAAAACAGTAAGTCCTGTATCGATCACATCTGGATAAGGCATAAGAAAATAAATTGCTTTCAGACCTCAGTTTTTGATGTAGGTCTTACAGACCACTGTTTTTTGGGTATACATTTTACTGATTTACGAAACTCTGTTTAATGTTTTTCACCAGGCCGTGTTGGTGGAGGCATCAGAAACAGTAACCATCCAGGTTAAAGATGGGGATAACCCACTTACAAATATTCACATTGAGACCCCTTGGAAGCAGGAGATCGAAATTATAGAAGCGGACATGATAGATATTATAAACACTTATGAACATGATCCTGAGGTGGCGTTCGCCCATTGCATCTCAGGGGACTTTGGAGACCAACGTCAGATGAGCGCAGGTGTGGCCGTTAAATTTAGAAATAGTTTTGGTCGCCCCAAGGTCTCTGAGTGTGTGAGCAACTATCTTTGTATTCAACGCTCTAAAAACCAAGCAGCTGTTTATGGTTTAATTACAAAGCCAAAATATTGCGATAAACCTACAGAGGAAGACTACAACAATGCATTGGATCATTTAACAGAGGACGTTCTACATCGCGGGTTTAAAAAACTTGTTTGTTCCCCACTTGGTTGTATGAGAGATAACATACATTCTCAGCTGTTTGTGAAAAACATAGTAGCGCTTCAAAAGGCAACTGGTGCAGCAGTAAGAATTATTGTACAGGACGAGCGATCAAGGAGGAACTTGCGAAATGGCCTTAAGCACCACGAATTTATAAATATCCTGCGTAATATTATACTAAGTGCTCAATCTCTTGAACTCCAACTCAACTCTACTGACCAGTTCCCACCACTGCCTCCAAGTCCAATTTTATCCATCGTTCAGAATCCACCCTCAGAGCAGTATCAACCATTGGGACAACTACCATCTGCTGACTACCGTCCAACCGGGGACCAGCCACCATTGACTGACGGGCCACCACCTGCCAACTACCGATTACCCGCAGCGGACCAAGTCAATTTTATAGGCGACAATTTTTTAGGATGAACTCTAATAAGAGTAAATCTGAACTTACAATAGTGAATTATAATATTCAAGGGGTTTATAATAAACTAGAGGAACTCGACATATTTTTAACACAAAACACTTCGTCCTTAAAAATATTGTTAATGACCGAACATTGGCTAAAGTTTGAAAACAAAGAATACTTAAATAGGAGCAGTCTATGTTATATGTTACCGGTTATTTCAGAGAGTCGCGCAATCGTGGAGGCTCCTGCATTATCTTAAGCAGCGAATTAATGCCATTTGCGTCTGACATAATAGAATATAAACAGTTTGCTATCCAACAAACCTTTGAAGTCTGTGCCGCTGAAATAAAATTAAATAATGATACTTACTTAATACTATGCGTTTATAGAATTCCAGATTCAAAGAATTATGAACAATTTTTTACTCAGTTAACAAATTTACTGGAAAATGTTTCAAAAAATACAAACAACTCAAAAAAGAAATTAATATTAGGTGGGGATTTTAACATTGACACTTTGAAGGATAGTAAATATTCAACACAGTTACAAGACGTGATTAATTCATATGGCCTAATTTCATGTATAAATGTCCCAACTAGGGTGACGAGTAGTTCCTCTAGTTGTATAGACCACATATTTTGTAATATAAATATAAAAATTACAAATTCTAATGTAAGTGACCCTGGCTTATCCGACCATTCAGCTGTGCTGGTGAAATTTAATATAAACAACACAGCACACAAACGAATATCTACTTGTAGACAATTTACTAACAATAGTATTTTGCAGTTCCACAACAGCCTAAATGAGGAAAGCTGGTCTGCACTGTATGCTGTGTCTAACAGTGATTGTGATATTTCTTTTGTTAATGACTTGTACAGAGTATTTTTAGAGACGTTTTTATTACATTTTCACAAATACTTTCCTAAACGATCGTTCATAAAAAAATTAAAATCTACCAGAAAAGAATGGGTGTCTAATGATATTATTAAACTAAGTATAGAAAAACGAAACCTACATGTATTGCAAAAACACAACCCTTATAATTCAAGTCTAAAAAACAAATATACACTATGTAAAAATAAGTTAATAAAAGTGACTAAGATGGCAAAACTTATGTATAATAATAATAAAATAAAATTAGCTGACAATGTATCAAGGGCCTCTTGGCAGATTATCAATAATGAACTTGGGAAACCTAATACTAGTGTGATGTTAGATAAATTACAGATTAAAGATAGTAATAGATTGATTAAGTTAGGAGCGGAGGCAGCTAATTTATTAAACAAAAACTTCCTTACCGTCAGGGATAGATTGAGTTTGTCCCCTAACGTGAATGCCGCAATGAAATCCTGCGAAGAGTACCGTAACAAGGTAGAAGAAACACTGTTCCTATGGCCAATCCAAACCAGTGAAGTAGTTTCTGTTATCAGCAAGGTTAAAAATAAAAGGTCGGCAGGATGGGACGAAATTCCGATGTTCCTTGTCAAGCATATATCAACCATTATTGCACCTCACTTAACTTACATTTTCAATTATTCACTTTCCTTAGGGGTGTTTCCAAAATTGGCCAAATATTCGGTCATAAAACCTATTAAAAAGAAAAATGATCCTGATCTTGATAATTTCCGCCCTATATCTTTACAGCCAATTTTTTCCAATATATTGGAACGTTTAATTTTAAATCGATTGCTCCCATTTCTTGCAAAACATAATATAATCAATAAAGAACAGTATGGGTTCCGGGAAAACTTAGCCACTGTCGACGCAATACTTAAATTCACTGATATGGTTCACAATGGACTTGACAGCAGGCTGCCGTCAGCGGGCGTCTTTTGCGACTTAACGAAAGCCTTCGATACTATGAGTAGAAGTATCTTGATTGAAAAAATGGACAGATATGGTATTCGTGGTATTTCGAAAAAGTTGTTTAGTTCATACTTTAGTGACAGATATCAGAGAGTAATTGTTGACGACGAAAAAGGAACGTATTACTCACAGTGGAAAAAAAGTGTTGTGGGGTGTCCTCAAGGATCTATTTGTGGGCCAATACTATTCATCATCTTTATGGCCGATCTTCCTTCTTACTCAAAAGTAAATATGGCCAATATATGGCAATATGCAGATGACACCTCAGCCCTAGTGAGGAGCGTCACTCCACAGTGTCTGTCCAGTAGAGTAACTGAATGTTTAGAGGGCTTAAATAATTGGTTTGGTGCCAACGGTCTAAAATTTAATCCTTTAAAAACGCATATAATAGACTTTTCAAAATCTAATTTGAAATTTCCTCCTTACACAAATCTGGCCGTACAACCATTTACTAAATTCCTTGATTCCTTGGCATTTATATAGACCCACAATTAACATTTTATAAGCATATTGACTATTTGGCTAAAAGACTTAATTCAGTTTGTTTTTCTCTGAAAGTTTTATCTAATTGTGTATCTGATGATGTAATTAAAAGAGTCAATTTTTCTAATTTTCAAAGTTTAGCTACTTATGGATTAGTCGTTTGGGGAAGCACAGGAGCAGAACATTTTAACAGGATTTTCAAAATACAAAAAAAAGCTATTAGAATATTATTCAAAAAGCCACTCAGATATCATTGTAGATCAGAATTTATATCAAGGAAAATCTTAACACTTCCAAGCCTATACGTTTTTGAAATTTGTAAATATTATATTAAAAATAAAAATAAATTTGGCAATCCTTATAATTCAAATTATAACACAAGACAGCATTATATATACTACCCATCCCACAGCACCAGTAAATTTGAGCGGTCTACTTATTACACAACATGCAGAATAATAAATAAGTTCATCAATGAAAATACAATCATCAATTTTGATAAATCATTTTTAAAGAAGGTCAAGAGGCTTTTGATGGATAGCGCTTTTTATTCAATAGAAGAGTTCATGAATGCTGAAATAGGGCCATTATTTTAAACTCTGTACTTACTAGGACTAATTAATAGATTTTTAAAATATTATTATTGATTAAGTATTGTTCCAGATGGATGTATCATTAATGACAATTCCTATGTACATCATTGTATTCTAATTGGAAATAAACGTCTTATGTCTTGAAGGTTACAATATTTTTAATGTCAATCAATTTGGTTTCACCAAAAGTAAATCTACAGAAGATGCCTTAATTTCTCTAACTGACAATTTATACAATAGTTTAAATAATCACAATAAAACTTCTGGGCTGTTTATAGATTTTAAAAAAGCGTTTGATCTGGTCGATCACAATATTCTTATAAAAAAAATTGAATTAGCTGGCATTCGAGTTTTATTATCAATCGAAAACAAGAAGTCAAAATCAAAAACTATCTGAGTCCTCCCTTGACAGTTAAGGCCGGTGTTCCCCAGGGGAGTGTAATATCAGCTACTCTGTTCCTAATTTTTATAAATGACTTATTAAAGGTTAACTTTCATGGTAAAGTTACAGCTTTCGCTGACGATATAGCATTTTTCTATTCGAATAAAAATTTTAATATTTTATGTGACATGATGACTGAAGACTTACTGCTGCTTAGAAATTGGTGCAAAGCAAACAGAATGGAAGTTAATGTAGAAAAAACTAAATTTATTAATTTTGGGTTCAAAGATTTTGAATTGCCTTTGCCGTTAAAATACCATCTTTACAACTGTAACACTTTTCAAAATTGTAAATGTCAACATATTGAGAAAGTAAAAAATATAAACTATTTAGGAGTTGTCCTGGACCAAAGACTATCATGGGAAAATCACATCATCCGATTAAATAATAAATTAAATTCATCAATACAAACGTTTTATTATTTACGCAACTTCTGCAAAACATCCTTGCTAAGAACGTTATAATTTTCTTTAATTAATTCCAAAATTCAGTATGGTTTACTTTGTTACGGGGGAACATACAAAACATTGATAGATAAAATAAGAGTATCTCAAAATCATTTTTTACGTGTTATGTTAAGAAAAAGATTAAGAGACAGTTCTTTTCCACTGTACCAAGATTTAAATATTTTAACAGTTCAACATTTACTCGTGTATAAGGTTCTGAGAATATTTTTCATTAGAAGGGTTAACAGAGAAGACAATGAATTACATTACTACAATAGCTCGTGGCAATATTAAAATTCCTAAAATAAATAAAAATATTTTCAGAAAGTCTTTTGAATATTTAGTGCCTTCATTTTTTAATCAGTTACCTATCTTCATTAGAAACATTACAGCTTTCAATTTATTTTGTAAAAAACTTAAAGAATGGCTTTTAAGTCTTAGTGACATTAGTTTCATGAGTGATATCCTTTCTTAATTAATTCTCATATCATGTTTGTGTTCTTTTATTTATTGTTATTTATTATAATACAGCTGACTCTTTGTACCTCTAAGTTAAAATATACGTATATATATATATATATATATATATATATATATATATATATATATATATATATATATATATATATGTATAGATAAGAATAGAGATTATATTTTGTTATCTTTATATATTGTAATTTTTATACATAAGTCTAATGTAATATATATATTGTATATGCAGACACTGCAGATGGCGGCTATTAAACTGTAAATAACTGCTAGACTCAAATCAAATTAAATTGTTTTATTTTTCTATGTAATTTAATCTTTTTTAACTGATCACTCAACTTTTTATGTGATCAGTAAATTTCCAAGTTTGTTTATTGTTATTTATTTTTATAAAAATTTGTGGAAATAAATATCATTTATCATATCGTGCATCATTGGCAGCTCTCTGTTACCGGCCTCTCATAGCACGACCTTGTCTTCTGTGTTTACAGGCTGCTCCCTCCAAAACCTCATACTCAGATAGTTCGCTATAGGTATTATAAAGGCATTGACTTTATAAAGTTTCATAATCATGCTCTGAGAGTTCCTTGAGATGAAATTATCTCAGTTAATGATGTTGATAGACTTATCATTGAATTTAATAGAGCCATTATCACATTATTTGATAAACATGCACCGATTAATACTAAACGGGTTACAAGGATGGAATGTGGAATCACAGACCACATTCGGCAGCTGCAAATACAGAGGGATTCTGCTTTCCGTGAGGCTAAACGGACCAAAATCCCTAATGATTGGATTGCTTATAAAGACTAAGAAATAAAGTTCAACAGCAGCTTCGTAATGCAAAAATCCGTTTCTTTTATAACTCTTTATCAAATAAAAAATCAAGTAAAACTATGTGGTCTAAAGTCAAACCACTCGGAATTAGTAAATCTACTGCAATGCATCCTATTTCTCTTGATCTAAATGTCATAAATGATTATTTTGTCAATATCCCTGTTGATGTGACGAGGGCTCAGGACTATTACAGGGAGCTCACTGCTGCTCCTCTCGTTGTCCCTTGCTGTCATCAGTTCTCTTTCACTGCTGTGACAGAATCTGATGTGCTGAGAGCTGTCTTGAGACTTACAAGCAACGCAGTAGGTGAAGATAACATTCCAATTAAATTTGTCAGATTCACTTTCAGTTACACTTCCAGTAATTACATCAATCTTTAACAAGTCTTTAAGTCAATCAGTTTTCCCAGCTGCTTGGTAAAACGCCATTGTACGTCCTTTGCAGAAAAATACTTCACCCACAACACCTTCTGACTTTGTATATATAATCAGTATTCTTCCTGCCCAATCAAATGTCCTCTTACATTGAACATAACAATATACTGTCAAATATTTAATCTGGCTTCCGACCTCAGCACAGCACCATAAGTGCCCTTCTCAAAATAACCGAGGACATTCGTTCTGCAATGGATAAAAGACAGGGAACTGTTTTAACACTTTTTGATTCCTCAAAGGCATTTGATTGCATATATCACCCACTCCTTCTTTTTAAACTCAAACCTGTTGGTTTCTCGGATAGTTACGTCGGTTGGGTTGAGTCTTATTTGTCGAATCGCCGTAAATATGTGAAGACATACAATGAGTCCTGCTGGAGGCCTGTCGCCCGAGGGTGCCTCAGTGCTCTGTTTTAGGTCCATTGCTGTTTTCACTGTACATTAACGATGTAACTACTGTCATACAACACTCACATTTCCACTTATACGCCGACGATCTACAGATTTATCAACACTTTCCCATTTCCAACTTTCAAAATACTGTAAATGATACTAACATCGACATTACTTCTATTATTTCTTGGGCTCACAGACATGGTTTAAAACGTAACAAAAGCAAGACTCAGATTATCATTATTGGATCTTCTAGACTTATACCTAAAATCGACTTGACTACTGCCCCTAAGTTGAAGATAATGGACCATTATCTTGATTACAATGATAAAGTGAAGAATTTAGGACTGTTGATAAACAGGAGTTTGGGTTGGAAGAATCAGATCGTTGAGACTTGTAACAAAGTGTTTTCTGGAATTCACATATTGAGTTGCTCCTTATTTACCTCTTGACAAGAAAGTTATTTTAGTTAGCAGTCTGATTGTCCCATACTTTAACTACTGTGACATTGTGATGGATGACATGACCGTTGAAATCTATGATAAGTTACAGCGTGCACAGAATTATTGTATTCGTTTCATCTTCAATTTAAGGCGTGATGTTCATGTCACACCCTTCTTCAATCATTTATCTCTCCTTAAACTTAAGGAGTTCCATCAGTATCACGCTCTTACTTTCCTGCACGCTGTATTAAAAAATGGTTCACCTAGGTACATATTTGATCGTTTTAAGTTTATTTCCCAGATCAATTCTCATTCCATTCGATATGGATCTTCCCAGCTGTCTATTCCCCATCATAACTCAATGTTTCTCAATAAATCATTTACGGTTTCAGTCTGTCGTTCATGGAATTCTCTTCCTGACAGCTTTAGAAATATGGATGATAGCGTTGGTTTTAGGGCTGACTTGAAGGACCTACTTTTGTGGACCTCGCGGGTGTGATGGGGGTGTAGGGGGCACTGTTTTCATGGTGGATTACCTGAGCGAATTATTCTACGAGAATGTAATTTTTGATTATACTAATTTTTAAATATTAGATTATAGTAAATATTAAATTTTATTTGTAGCATGTTTATAATTTTTTCACTTCTCTATTGTCTTTGATTAGTAGTTTACACTTTGTAAATTGAGTTTTGTTTAAATTTAAGTTTTAGTTTGTTTGAAACTATATTTTATGTTGTTTGTATAGTGTTACACAAGGTTGAGTGGAAGAGAGGACTTCATAGTCCTAACTCCACCTTTAAATAAAGAC